>NJDC01003586.1:51677-92910 GCA_002245475.1 Calephelis virginiensis
GGTATCATCTTAATGTGACATTATGTGACAAGGGGCAGGGGGGATCGAAAGCCTTGTGACGTCACATTATAAAATACTAGAACACGAAATTGATATGTGAACAAAAAACCTGGAACAGATAATTCTTAATCTATATTTATTAATAATTTCGCACTCTCGCTATAATATTATCTCTTCCGTAACAACATTTGATTCCTAGAGCCACGTTGTAATGCAAGTGAGACACTAAAATTTACGAGCTTTAATTAATTAATTAGTTGCTTCTTGTTTCCTTACTAGTCGCTTATTCTATTTGTTATCAGAAATAGTTGACTTTATGTTGATTTTATTAAAGATTATTTACTAAAAATACGTAAAAAATGAAAATAACTATTTTCTTTTGATTTTGAAAATAACTATTTTTTAGATACATGCATAAGTTTGAAAAATGTGTGACGTCACATTAGGGGGGACGGGGTTTTAAAAATGTGACAACCTGTGACAAACAGGGGGGAGGTGTCTAAAAGTCCTAAAATTCGCGTGACGTAATTTATGGATGGCCCCTCTCCTATCTACATCCAAGGTATACCTTCCATCCCTGCTAAAAGCACAACCAAGATATACAATTTTATTCACTTGTCGAACGTACTGGCTACGTTTCTTTTAAATATCAATACTTTGGTTTCCCAATAAAATGTAAGCCCCTTTCTGTCTCCTTCTATAACTCTGACCAGTGTTTGCAGCTCAGATGGTGTACAGCCCAAAATTACTGTCGAACTATTGTGAGTTTTTCTCCTTTGATTTTTTTTTTCATAAACGCGAATCTTCTGAAGGCCTAAGTGACAACTGTGGCCTATGGACACTATAGGGTCAATCTCAAAGATGTACCGCTGTCCTGTGGCCAAAATATTAGGTCTATTATGCAAGTGTAACGGCTACCCTATCCTCCATACCAGAACATGACGAATCGTCGAATTGAGAATGACCAAAGACAATGGCGGTAATTTTAGATACATGCTATCTTTTTCAAATGAAACAAAAACAAAAGAGATGGAACATTTTAGACATATCAATCTGTGTTGTTTATAACCAACATTTTCCGAGTGGTAGACTAAACGTCTGTAGAAATATTGTGTACAGACTAATCTGACAGCACTAAAAGTATTTTGTCTCTTTATATTACTTTCGTTGAAAGAAGTTAGCGATGTCTTAAAATTAGTTTATCGAATGCGCGACAAAATTACCACCAATATACTTATACCAATTTCTAGTATAACTAAACCTGAAATAGAAGTTCATAGCTTAACAGAATAAAAACTCCTAACAAACCCTTCTTGTGAAATATTCCATATTATAGTACAAAATTTTACAAGATCTTTTTCACAAATTATAAAGTAATATGTACGATCTTTACAGTATAAGCAATGCTTCGGAATGCGCTCCCGACAGATTGCGCTCCCAGTGAAAATGAGGCAAACAGAGTCTGAATATGTTCAAATAAATGCTGGTTGTTTGAAAGAAATCATTTATTAGCGACAAAACCGCCGTTTGAATAAATTTCATTAATAATAATTGTACTACTGCTAGTATGTTTTTGTTGTATAGTAAAAAGTTTTTATTTTTATTATTAAGAACAAAATCTTTTTGACTTACGCCAATTATACGACTAGGTAAAAATATTAAAACAATGTAGTATTTAGTAACGGTAAGCCTATGCTCGCCTTTTACGTGCTGCCTGGCAGGAAGGCAAATGTCTATTCTGCAAAGGAGCCCGCACCAACACAGGGGAATATGAAGGAAGCTAGGTAGGTCTTCTATGATCATAAAGTACTTTCTGTCTACCAAGCAGGTGAATCAGCGTGAAGACATGTTGTTGTTATGGCATTCATTTATTAAATTGAAACGAGAAAGTTCTTGCAATCTTAGGTATTTTATTAACAACAAAACTTATTACCACAGATAGTACCGTATCTCGAACGAACGAGGATGGTCTTCGCACACTGCGGGCTTCGTGCGGTGCGACGCAGGCGTATTCCTCGATCCCTCTGGTAACTAAATAAATATATACTTATTCATACTAGAGATAACAATATAGGTCAGGTTTTCGAAACAATGTTATACTATATGCGGAGAATATGAAGCCGTCAACATGAAATGCTACTCATTCGAAACGAGGATAAATAAATAATTACTACTTATTATTTTTAAATACATCTCAATATTTAATTTATCAGAAATATTCAACAGAATTTGTGCTCTACCTACCGTACGCGACATATAGCTCGTATCATTATGTTTACACGGACACTCTTCAAATCTAGTCATGTCTTTGGAAATGGTATCACAATTATATAGAGGATCCAGGTCATTCCATATATATTATTCTACTTAAATCTAAATTAGGTGACTGCTTACATGTACTTGTTTTATACAGTACGTATATTATTTTAATAATTATTTACGTAGACAGAATACTTCCAAAATAGGTGCTCAAAAGTTTTAGATAGTGTTTTGTACATCTAATAAACAAAAATAACGTGATTAAAATTACCTTTCTTGTTTTTCTCACAGGTCTTATTGCATACAGTATCAATAGACTAACTAGAAGACATTTTTAACAAACATATCTATTATTTGATACTATTATATCCAAAGCGACTCAGTCCTTCAGTGATTTTATAAAGTGAATTATATAGGAAGAGTGTATTGTTTATGCGATTAGTGGAAAAAACATTTTTGCCACATTATTTTCATAAAGATTTCTTTTCTTACAGGCACTGTGTAAAAATTGGAACACCTATTTTGGAAGAACCTTACATATATGTCATTATACATTTTTTGCTACACGACTTATTTCCTATTACAATTTAATTTTTTTCATCCAAACGATACTGTTATATCGCGATAATGTGGCGCATGTAAAAATATTTTAATTTACAAATATTTTATATGATTACGTACAATATTGAGTTAATGTATAAATAACTACACGATGAAAGAAAGAAATAGCTGATTGTAAAAGAATTTAAACCGAGATTATTAACACTAAAATTTAGGAGTTTTATTATTAATATTGCATTGGTCATTTTATAGGTATATAATATATACTTTTTAATGAATTTGAAATTCAGTCACAGTCAATTATTTTATGAAATATTTAGATTTAATAAATGTTTGGTAATTCAAGCCTGTCTAATTTTAATTTGTATGTGATATACATATAATATATACATAGGTACGAAATCTTGTAATAACAGACAATGTACACAGATTAAGCAATTATATTTTAGCCAGTATTTTTACGATATTACATGCTTACAAGTAGGTACCATAGATTTGAAATTAACAAACAGTACGATATGATTTGATATAATGAATGCTATTAACTCTACATTATTACTAAACATATACATACTTTAAGATACGTTCACATCAACCTTTAATTATTATGTCAAAAAAAGCGGTGGGCGTAAGTATCGTCCGTCATTAATATTTCTTACTTTAATTATTATCATTAAAATTATTATTTATTTACAAAATATTAAACTAGCAAACGGACATGAGTTATAATTACCTTATTCATTACTTATTATTGAATATAATATCACCTACAACGTGGAAAGTAGCTCTAATAACAATATTTCTTTGATTATTGCTTAGCCCTGATTATTCAGCAATTAATTTCGAGTGCATCCAATGCAAGAAAATAATTATCTCACAAATCCTTCAAACAAATGGTCGTTCTTTTAGGTTCCTCGCAGTTTGTTTGTATCTTTATCGAAATAGTTTTGCAAATTTAAAAAAAACGAAGGGATTTATAGGCTCATGTATTTGTATCAACTAGGCCGCAGATCCCATTACCATTCATGTCAATTATCCATTTTGGCTAAATCAGAATATGTGAAAATAATATTTCAGTTGCGAATTGATGTAAATAATTGAATTCGTATAAGCAGGTTTAATTACAAAAATAGTGGATATTTTTAAATAATAAACATAATATCTGGAAGCAATTTAATACATTTTGGATGTGGTGATTTAAATTATATATTTCAGATGTCAGGGTATTTTGATAATTAGTTGAATTTGCTTAGAGGTTTAGTTGTTGAGAGAGTCCTAGTAATTGTTTACGACCTGTTTAAATCACCGATTTACCCTGTAAAATTTTTGATATTGCCATTAAAAAAGCATAATTCTACTAAACAATTGTCACTTTTTATATGCTTAATAAGCGTGTATTATGATAATGTTAGAGCTTTGTTATTATTGGGATCATTTTTATTCACTAATCGATCTATAGATATAGCTAGATATCCAACATGGTTGTTGCAAACTTTTAGATTATTTACTTTGATATACAGACACCTCGGTGCAAATTCTTGGTTCAAATAAATACCTGAAGTATTACATGAATGTTCTGTAGATCTTTCTTCTCTAATCGGAAAATAAATGAGGTAGATCAAGTTAAATGTAAACATCATGATTTCTTTAGATGTTCTAGATATACACAAATTGATTCTAGTTTGCAGTGGCACGCTTCTTATAAAATAAATGACTCAAACGCTGAATACCCATTTAAAGTGATTTAAATAAATAACGGAATTTGACGACATTTGCAACGACGACGACGGCTACTCAATTAAAAAGCCTACTACTCAAAATGTATTACAATTATTTTTGAAGCATATAAATTACAATTTAATGTTTGTACACGGTATAACAGTTTAGTCAGAGTCTGAATCTGAAGATGGTGCAGCCGGGAGTTGCGGTGCGGCGGCTGGTGCGGCCGCGGCGGGGGCGGGGGAGGTGGTTACTGCCAGCGAGTAGGCCGCCGCCTGTTGACCAGACGTGCGCTCAATGCCCACCCTGTTTACGTCCATACGACCAAATTAGTACATATATACTTATAGGTATACCTATTAACTAAAATATCAAGATATTTTAATTGTTTTCTTCGAAACGTTAGATAGAGTAGTTACTTAACGGAACTTCTTCTTGAAACGAAATAAATTTATAAATTTACCCCAATGACAGCCGCGACTTCATCAATGTAGAATAGATTTTCATACAAACTTCCGTCAACAATTATAAACCTTTGGGGGTTGAGTTTGAAAAACTAAGTAACCTACTTTTTTTTTTCGAAATCGATTCAGCGTACGTTGAGTGGTGTGTATGTGTGTGTATGTGTGTTTCATTTTCATTTCATTTCATGTACTATTCACCGTCTTTCCTATGTAGTCACACTAATATCTTACATTTTCAATCTAATTACATCATTTCATTTGTATTATAAAAATAATTAAAAATGAACACTTAAAATTGTGTTTATAACAAAAAAAATATAAAAGTTTATTTTTTACACAGGAAATTGCAAGTTTAACAATTAGGTACTAATTTAAGATCACATTATTTTAACTTATACTGCGAGAGCCTTTTTGTTTAGATATAAATTACATTGGGCACTGGAGAGCATAGATGACGTTTGTGTTTACGGAGCCATACATTAATCACGTATATCTGTTCCCCTCAGTGATATTTAGTAAGATTGAAGACTACAGCCCTCATTTAAAATTAGGTGTGGTTTTCCTGAGTGATGTGATGTTTTATTTATTCAATCAATCATATCATCAATGACGAGGTCGTCAAGACAAATGAAAAATTTATGCACTATTTTATACTAAATACCAATACTAAAAACCACTAATAAAAGTAATTGGGAACCTACTAACAGTGATGACCTGTATTTATAAAAAAACTATCACAATCGTCCGAGTAATCGCTTAACAAACATAGAAAAAAAATGCAGTCGAATTCAAAACCTCCTCCTTATTTGAAGACGTTGAAAACAACGTGTGGTAACTCGACTTTAAAATCGTCAAGTATGGAATTGTCTACAATCGTAAACTTTAAATGTAAGTAGCCCCTTTAACTACATGATTAATATTGCTTGTACTCTCCGCTTTGTCAACTGTAGACCGCTTTAGTGCCACTCGAAAATCTGTCGGGGAAAAATCTGCGACTCTGCGGCTCAGCACAGTGTGCGTTTCTCTAATCTTCACACATAATGTATAAAAGCGATCTAGGTGGATTACTGCGCTGCGATTCGCCCAGTCCCGGTCCGTCCAAATGTGCGCTATCCTTTAGTTTCACAAATAGTAACGCCGCGTAAATTGTTAATAAGTATAAAGAATATTCATTAATTTTATGGTTTGAAAGTAAATTACCCTCAACCAATTAGTATTTGTAAAAATCTTGACAACGGTTAATACATACTTGTACTCGTGCCTTGCGAGGTAACGCACGTATTTTTCGGGGGGGTCTCCGTCGTAGTCCACCATCGAGACCGACCGCACTGTCACGTGCGACACCTGTACAGTAGTAGACACAGAGTATATTGTTATGTTTAATGGGACGAAGTACAACACATACCTTGTATATGTAAGACAAGTATTGTGTATGTAAGACAAGGGCTTAGCAGGGTTCCATACGGAAGGGGGCAGATTAAGAAAATCCTAAACTATTGTAATGATAGAGTTTCAGATAGGGATCGTTCATTTTTTAGTGAAAAATGGGGGAGAGCTGCCCCTCACTGCCCGTTCCTCGCTGCGCCCATGATATTATAATTTGCTGAGGGTTTAAGTCATCAACCTAAAACCTCAACTCGGAATGTTTTGGTGCTTATTCTGCTTGTATTCCTGAAACTTATTCTAAGTTATCCCTATATATTTAAGCTTTAAATTTCACTTGGGAAGTTTTTTCAAATTTAGAATGGTAATTTTCGTAAAAGTTACTATATTTTCATTACATTTACACTTGGTTTTGATATCCCAACATACTGTTTTCTATATAGATACCTAAGCTATCAACCACTATAATGATTTGTCTCTAATGCCTCATTTTCCAGTTTATTTTTTTTTTTCAAATCGTATATGATACATAAACAAACTCGTATCTAAAAACATAGAAAGTGGATACCTTTTACTATTTAGACTTTCAGTTAAATCCTTTTTTTAAGTCGAAAGATGAATACACCATAGACTTTTCTATTTAAATTAAGTAAATAGCTCTGTAAAGTTTCTCACGGCATCAAAAACACAACGTGTATAAAAAATTGTGACGGCCTGTCGGTTTTTTGCTCATCTTGGCGAGGACACTTCCATGTCCCAGATTCATATATTTTTCAAAAGTTTTAGAAGTCATCGGAGTCAAGGACCTACATTTCGGATAATGTGATCATCACATGTACTTATTCGTTTTAGGGTTCCATTGTCTGTAACTATAAAAACTTACTATACTAAATTTTGTAGTTAAGAAAATTATAGACTCGTCAACTCTCAGTATAAAATGTCCAAATAACTTGAAGTGCGGCTACTATGTGTTCGGTAAAAAATCATCGTATTACCTGTGTGGCGGGCATGGTGAACTCGACGAAGGCGTAGGGCGCGAGCTCGGCGGGGATCTGGTCGTAGGAGGTGAGCGCCATGCGGCACACCAGGTTGTGGGTTGTGTATGCCCCTGCAGTGTCACACCACAGGTTACAAACTATCGAATCAAAGCTTCAAGCTTGGGGTACGCTTGAAAACAATAGTTTATACGTAGGTATTATGTATCAACATTTCAAGTGAATCACCTCAAGCGGCTTCGTCTAATAGATGCTCATATTATCTCCTTTTCATACTGTATGCTTTAAACTTTTCGTATCAGATACCTGTATTATTGTTTTTAATTTTATAGAATGTGTGTGTTTATGACTGGAACTCTTGCTCTTACTGCTACTTTGTAAATGATACAGTTTCCGCTGATGAAAAAGTTGTTTTGTAGAGATTGCTTTGATTTGCGAAAAGGCCAAAAAACGGAACCCTTATAGATTTGTCATGTGTGTCTGTCTGTACGTCTGTATGTCACAGCCCACTTTTTCCCTAAACTATAAGAACTATACTGCTAAAATTTGGTTAGATGTATTCATTCTGTGAACTACATTAGGATTTTCTAACAAAAAACGAAAAAGAACGATGAATTTTGAGATTTCCCCATACTTAATACTATAATTCAAACTACTTTTTTTATCAAACCCATACCGTAACATTAAGGTATCTAATATATTTTTTTAACTGAATAATGCGAGAGAATTAATGAAAAATGAAAAAAGAAAGTGCTGAAGTGCTGAAATATGTCTCCGCCTACCCTGTAAATTCTAAAACTAAAAAAAATATTTGATGCACACTGACCACGTAAATTTCCACCGAAAATTAGTTTGAACGAGGTATAATAAGAATTTTTTTTAATACGACATATATCGTAGATCGCAACCACTGAATATAAACTCCAGGAACTTTTATATTATGTTACTAGCGGCTACGGAACCCTTCAAAAGTGGGTTTGTCTAGCACTTGACTGTTTTTTTGTGTACTACAAACTTTAATATCATGTTGCTGACAAAATTATTACTTAAATTTAGTTTGCATTATTAGGAATTCATTCATTTATTTATTCACCGAGTTTTTATTAATTTATTCAGAAGGTACACACCTTGTCCTTCCTTGGGCAGCCGCGGCATGCGCCACACGATAGCACGGTGTTGGTGCTCGTACTTGGCCTGTCCCGACGTCACCTCAATTAGCGACTCCTGCAGCGTGTCCACGGCGCCCAGGAACCGCTCTATACCCTTGATCTTGCCCGTGCGCCTGTCGGATACAATAAATGAAACATACTGAGTTTGGCACACTGGAGCTTCTGGCATAGGGAATAGAAGTGCAACGCCTTCATAGTATATCAGTAGAATAATCTAGATATTTAGATTGTGTCATTCGGCAAGTGCAGTTCGTCAGAGAGACATAAAAGTGTTGCAACAACCGAAATAGTCCTATCACATTACTTTTTATTTTACGTTGCATCAGTGTATTTTCTGTTGTGATCCGTTTTGAAAAGAAGGACTACGGTAGATTTAATCACAAAGGAATCTCAAGGTAATATTGGAATAAGGCTGGCAACGCACAATTGTCACCTCGTATATATTCAGGCGTCAGGCGACGTTTATTTCTTGATATTAGAACGTCGGTCTACTCGTTCGCCTTCTTGTTCCGACAATATTAGAATTGTACCTACCTTTTATTATAATTACTAATAGTCGTGACAGATACAAACCTATGTGCGGATTTGACGGAGCCGTAGCGGAAGTGCTTCTCGACCCGAAAGAGGTAGATCCAGCACTCCGGGATAGGGAAGCGGATGGATACGTCCTCGCACGGGACTTGCCCCAGCCGCCGCGACGCGAACCCCGGCACCAGCACGTCCGCCCGCAGCTCCACCTGCCAGATTTATTAAATTAGTATGAGGAACAATTGTAGTTTTCTCATTTGCAAAGTATTCTGTCATCAACTTTTTATATAGTTTATAGTTAATAATGCACTATTGATCGGTTGCCAACAAAACGTTCCCTTTGGGACCAAAACGTAGGTAACCTGGAGTCCTGGGGCCAAACTGATCGATGTGCTTTTTACAGAACAATTGAAAGCATTTAATTATCTATCTATTTATTTGTCATGGAAGACCAACAACACTTATACAATCATAAAAGTAACAAAAAATAGTATGGCAATTACAGCTACTCTCTTTTAAACGTATTAAATATTAAATAAATATTAGCACTTCATTATGACACACGAATAGAACAATGGTCAACATAATGACTAAAGAAAAAAAAATGTAAGAAAATACGCAATTTTTACTCAAACGAATGAAAGACATGTGGGGGTTACTCTTAAATCTCCATAGCATGCGAATTGGAAATTGGAATCTTTTGAACACAATACTGGCGGATACAAATAAATTCAAACAATCCGATTAAATATTTTTTGTTTAACTAAATGCTAATAGTTCGGCAGTATTGAGTTTAAGACTACCTACCTAAAATGACATACTCGATTCCAATTTCAAATGTTGCATTAATTGAGGTTTAATAGTAACCCTACTGTTTTCTCATATCAGGTATGAATTTTGTCTATACAGGGTTACTTTGAAAGGACCGGCCAAACTTTAACATATAGGCTAGGTATAGCCAGGTAATACACTTAAAATGTTCTTGCCAAATTGTAATATTTACTTGTAAAAACATTACATATTTTACAGTTACATATTTTGACACATACACCAAACATCGAGTAGCTATGAGTGAGGCCTCCATAATAAATACAATTTTGTAAAAGATACTAAAACATTTATATTAAATAAAAAAAATACTATATTTTTTTGCATTTTTTTTACTTCTCCTGGTCATTGGGAGTCTTACTAGGTTGATCCGGAGAGCAGGGCAGAGTAACAGAATTTAAAAAAACTTACTTTTTTGTCGATGCGACGATTTGCGAGACGACATTTTATAAACTATCACCGGATCGAAATTACAGCCACCGTACTTGTATTGCGTCGTTTGTAATGATGGTGGGAACGTTAATTCGACTCATCACATCCAGTGTTAACTTGGAAGATTTTTCGCCACACCCATTTATGGGATTCCTTAGAATTGCCAATATACAGGATTGTAAATGTAATATAATGGATTTCCATAAAAAAAGATGAACAAAGAATATGTACTCCTTTTAAGCGAAAATAAAGAATAATATTGAGTTTTCGCGAAAATATTAGTGTTGAAGAAATAGGTACTTCTTATTTATGGTGTTTTAGTTTTCCGTCATCGAAGGGGTTAAAATACTTTTTTTTTAGAAGAGGAGGCAAACGAGCAATTGGGTCACCTGATGGAAAGTGATCACCTCCGCCCACGGACATTCGCAACACCAGGAGTGTCACAGATGCGTTGCCGACCTTCAAGGAATGAGTATGCTCTTTTCTTGAAGGTTCCTAAGTCGTAATCGTTTGGGAATACCGCCCTCGGTAACTGATTCCACAAAGGTGTTATACGGGGTAAAAAATGTCTTCGGAATCGCACAGTTGTAGACCGCCACGCATCGGCTTCGGCTGTACTCACAGATGTCAATTATTTTTAAATCAGTTAAAGTATACATTAATAAGGTTACATATTCTATAAAAAGTGAAGACTGAATCATAGATTAAATTTTATTGGATGTCTCCGAGTGCGACCGTTGCTAGATAAACATCAATAATAGAGAAGAATAAAAATTATTTTATTTCACAAAGACCCTACATGAGGCACTTGTAAGAAGTCTATATACCTAATACCAAAATCTACAACCGGATGGAGATTATTGTGAGAAGCAATTAATCGCAAACATTTGTATCCGATAAATATTCAAGAATGGCATGGTAACTTTTTTTTACAAAATTTCACTTTGGTACATTTTTTAAACTTATTTAATGGCAGGTCTTTCATATCATCTGGAAGTTTATTGTAAAAACGTATACATTGGCCCATGGTCTTCCATGTCCATTTCATTCCATGACTTACTCTGTATAGACGAGACACGTGCACAGCAAGATTGTTTTTATTCCTAAATGATTAGTGAATAGTCGTTTATGACAATGGTACCTTGTTTCCTGTCACACACCAAACGGCCTTTAGCTGTAGTGGCAGTTCTCGGTTCTTGGGGGGACGTACCCGGAACCGCATCAGCTCGATGTAGCAAGCATCTGGAGGCTTAAACCTGTAAAATTCAAGCCACGTCTCATGTTAAAGAGACTACTAAGCATCAATACAATACTAACTCTTACTATTAATAAACAAAGACTAAAGTAAGCTTAGAATTAAATTGTTATTACACAACAGTGTAATATAGCCATAATACCATATTGAACCTCGAAATTGAATGGCAAATAAGGTAACACCATTGTCAAAGCTACAATTCTTTTATAGCTTTGTGGTTTGGTGGCATCATACTTCGTAGCTTTTCTCCACACTGCCCTTGCGAAGTGATAGAAGCAACCTTTGATCAAAGCTTGTGAAAACACTTCTTGTATTGTCTTCATTGAAGCTGCTTTATAATCAGTCATGAAGTGGGCATGTTTAAATCCTGGTAACTGGGACTTAATTATATTTAACATTCTCATGTAACTTTCTGTGGTTTTGTTGGACATCAAAACATAAACGACTGGGATTATATTCAAAACAGTAGAACTGGGACTAGCATCGGCATGTGTAGTAAATAATTGTTCAAATGGTGATGGGCACCTGTGAAAAGTGCCGTTACCAAAAACTAACAGGAAAAAAAGTTCACATGACCGATTAGTTGGACGAAACGGAATTGCGATTCCTTGCAGTACGATTAATCGAACCAACAGGAAAAAAAATCACGTAGTCCGATTAGTCGGACGAAGCAGTCGGACCACATCTTCAGAGGGGAAATATTTTAGTCTATGTTAATTCATAAGACGGCTAATCTCCCGCATAAGCGTTTTTTATCATCCGTATTTCGTAGTTGAATGGCCTGAGTCAAAACACTTTTAAATTCGACATGTCCGTCTGTAATGTCTGTCTGTCAGAACTTTATCTCAAAATCATTTAGACTACACACCTTGGTAGTGTAGGGATCTTAAAATCTATAACTATATATTTACATGTAAATGTGTATGAGTAAGTTTTGAAATGTATGTTTTTAAGTACCTTTTAAAACAAAATATAGATAGCATCAAAATTTCTCTTAAGAACGGTTATTTCACTCTTTGATCTAGATTCAGTGCGCTTTATCAACTCACACATAGACATTGTTTACGGACACGATATCTTGTACCAATTAAAACCAATTCAAGCACGACTGTCATCGGCTTGAAACACAAGTATATAAACTTTTTTGTACAACAACAGAGCAAGAAAATAGCTACGTACATACATATTGATGCGCCAACTCTCTTGCAGTGTTGGCAGAGTGTTTCGAACGCCAAGTGTCACGATTCCTGCAAACCTGCCTGTTTACCTCCACACTCATTAATCTTTCATACAAACACGCCAGTTTTTCTGACTCTTGACCTGACATAAAACCCGAGTGATTTGATCTTGGAATTTCACCCATCCATACATGCATGGTACACTTGTATGATAGCAGTTCACAGCATATAATCTGCTGTAGAGGGGTCATGGTTCTTGTTACCGATTTCTACTCCAAATGATCACACTTGCTTAAATATTTCATTCTAAACTTTTCATTCATACAATTTGTAGTACTACCGTAGATTTGCATAGCACTCAGGTATGTTTCACAAAAATTGCAATTGTGTCGCTAATAAAAATATATTCAACTCTTGTTTTTCGTTTATTCTTAAATGTAATTTAAATTTTTTATAATATTTCTACACATATTCAGAAAGAAAAGAATAATTAACCCAACTACCAGTGTAATAAAAACTACTTATATTTGAAATGACTAAATTGCGAAAATATAGTGATTGTTTAATCTAAATTCAAAACAATAAAGGTTCTTTATGTAGAATGAGAGTTTTATCAAAGTTTATAAAACATCATTTATTTCCCATGATAGAATAAAGAAGTTTCACAATTAAAATAATGACAGAAAAAAAGACAGAAAGACAGAATCACTAAAGAAGAAAAGACAAAGTAAGAGCAATAACAATTAAAATAAATTCATATAAATTGAATTAATGTAATTGTATATAATTCAATCAATAATATATAATTCAAAATAAATTATTTAATTCAATTTTAAATCAGTGAAAAGGTAATAGTTGCTGTAGCATCGCCTTGCCTTAGGAATGTTGATCATAAATGGTTCAACACGCAGATTTTCACAACAATGATGGAAAGATCTGCTTGCTCTTATCTGGTATGAGTTTTGCCTTTATTTAGAGAAAGCTTTGGGAACATGCAGATGTGGGTTAAATTTGGGTGAAAATTTTGGCACGTTAAATAAAATTTTATTCACTTGTACTGGAAAGTTGATTCAGTTATTATTTTTTTAATTTATTTATGTTACATAGACGGCAATTTGCAAAGTTTATTTAAAGCGATTCAATGCGGTCACTATACTCATGATAACGGGGATCCCAAACTTCTGATGCATGCTCAAGGTTACTTCAAACGAAATCACAGTATAAAATTGACAATGTGTTCCTATCACTAGATCATTTTGATACACGTATATAGAACCTAAGTTTTTTAATTGCTTTATTAACAATTGCTTCAACAGGAGTATCAGATATAGATATAAGAATAGCTTAGAATCACGAATAATTTCCAAATCGAAAGTTAAAGTCGTTCTTATTATATTTTGTCCTAAAAGATAAATAGAAGTAATAAAATTTACGTTGCCGGGTAAATGGCATTACTCAAGACTGTTTAACAACAGTACAACTTTACAGTATGTTTTAAGGTGGTTTAAATCGGACGGTAAGGTCAATGCGTCTTCAACTAAAGAAATCATAAAAAAACGGTGTCATCGGTAAAACATAGGAGACTAGATGCCGAAAAACATGATTCTTTGTCATTTGTATATACTATAATAAAAATAAATGGACCGAGTTGAGATCCTAGAGGCACACCACTCGGCACACAAACCCAACTGGATATGTAGTAGTGTAGTGCTACCGCTTGCGTCCTTTTGTTTATGTAAGATAAAAACCACCTAAGTAAATCACGATAAATACCTAATTTAGATAGTTTTCCTTACAGGGTGCTATGATCAATTTTATTATAAGACTCCGTGTAGACTACATCAATTTTTACCATTATCCATAACTTTAGAAATGTAATTATTAAATACGAGAAGATGAGGTTTGAAGTGGCAGACCTTCCTTTAAGAAACCCTTGTTGAAAATATTTACCCAGACACCTGGTACTAACTGGACATTAATTACTTTTCCAGATTTCTAATTTTAAATCCAGTTTCTTAATAGTTTCTCAATTTCCTTCTCATCCATAGTAATTTTGCTAATATGGCTAGCTGCACTTAAATCTGTACCCAGAGATGAAAAAGCAGCTGTTGAAAAAAAACCACTGCTAGATTTTGGAGCAGAATAATTGAGAAAAGTAGAAAAAATATATTGAAAGTACCTTACATATCGAAATACCATCAGTAACATTCGTATTATTGAATTGCATGTAGTATGAAGCTCGGCATAGTATATGAATTTGACTGATTTTTGAAAAATACTCCAAGTTGTTTCGGGTTATACCTAATTGCACTCTCAGTCA
This sequence comes from Calephelis virginiensis, assembly GCA_002245475.1. Taxonomy (NCBI): domain Eukaryota; kingdom Metazoa; phylum Arthropoda; class Insecta; order Lepidoptera; family Riodinidae; genus Calephelis; species Calephelis virginiensis. Next base: position 66,769 of record NJDC01003586.1, read on the forward strand.
GATATTGTGTAGCATTTGGACTCTATTAAATGAATTCTGCCTCTTAAAAATTTTTATACATGTTTTTATATGACTTATTACCTACCATATCATATCATACCATACCTATGATATTTTCTGGGATTATTGTATACTATTGCGCAAATGTACCAGCTGCACTGAACTCCACACCGGAACATAACATTATCATTATGGTAAGAGGATCAGGTAAGGCGGTGTATGCGTACCAAGCAAGTTGCTGCACAGCCAACGAATACCAGTGGTTTTGTTGGCTGTAATAACCTATTTCCATTTCGCTCGCCTCTTACAAGCTGCCATGCAGGACGACAGAATATATATATTCCAAAAGAGAAGGGCCGGACCAACACGGGGTAAAATATTTGCCTTTTGCAAAATACAGTAGGCTGCGGGCGCGCCTGTGCCGGGCTTCAGCCACGTTAAGATAAAGTGCTCACTTGATAATCTGCGTCTCCTCGAAGTGTCCGGGCACGACACAAGCGTGCACGGCGTGATCCTCGACGCGGATCCACTCTTCGGTGGCGCCGGGCACGATGTCGTGCCGCCCCACCACCTCGCGCCCCTGCCGCCGCAGGTCGTTGACCCCCAGCTCCACGTCCGGCATGCCTGCACGCCGTCGGAACATTATAACGACGTAGAAGTTTTAAAAGATACTCATTACAGAATGTGACTTTGAATGTGGGATTTGCAACAACAATTTAAGTGCACACAATACGATAATCTATGATATCTGGAATCAAGTTCATCGAACGGACAAAAATATCAAGTAATCCATAAATTTTGTTTCGAAAGCATTACTCAATAAATATGTGACTTATAATATGTACGACGCTTTTACTATTTTACTGGTGAACATTTTGTTTTAAGATAGAGAACATATTTTAAAACATATAAAATGCGATGTGACACATGGAAATGAGAAACAGTTATACTTAGTCTAGAATTAGCCGAAAAATTTAATGGGCGAACTTGCATACCGCTGAGAAAGCCGAGAAAGAAGAGCCGCACCCTCGCAATCTGCTTCAGCACGGATCCCTCCGCGTCCTGTTCTACGTACAGCTCGTCCACCGCCGTGATTTGTACCTGCCACCAGTATAAACTGTATTCATGGGACTTATACCAATCAATCAATAATTTACATGCAGCGAACATAAAAGTAAATTATGTAACACCAGTGTGCAAATGCAATGGTGAACATATTTGAATCGGCTTTATGAACCCTCAGAGCAGGTCTATCGTCATCGTGGCACAATTTACAAGAACCTTTTGTTCTTAGTTTTCTCTACTTACCATTTAAAGACAAAAAGTTTTTATTAGATCCCCTATTCCATGTGTTCGGCAGGTATCAGTAGAATGTTATTCCCACTACCGTCCGTGAAGATCGATAGGCGCGAGTGAAGGTGACAAATATCGTGACCAATTACAGTGTGGAGTGGGCTAGACTCTCTTTGTTGGTCTGAAGGTCATTACTTGTATGTTGCAGAACCGTATTTCAGCCAGTCGGTTCTCAGTTTGACAGTAGAAACAGATGGAGGTAGTTTTATTATGTGATTACTACCGGACAAGAAGCTCGTTAGTAGCAAGCGAAGATGACAAATATCGTGACCAATAAAGGTATAGAGTAGTTTAAATTTTCATGTAGCCCCGTCACCACCTTTTGTATTCTGCCGAGACGTAAAGTAATAAGTTGAGCACCGAATCATATTTCAGTCAGTCGCATCCCAGTCCGACGATGTACTACGACGTTACGGTGTAACCGTGTGCACATTAGAAAAAGGTGTTACCTCTTCCATTTTGTATGTGAGGGCGCGGTCACGGTGCGCCGGCAGCCGGAATAGCGCTTCTTCCACGCAGCAAGAAAACTGCTTCACATCCTCATAATTCAGAGAACCTATCTTGAATAGCTGCGACACCTGACACATATCCGACAAGTCGTTATAAGTAATGATTATTTCATAAAAAAATGCTTGTAAAAATAGATATTGTAGAGGATCTGGCGTTTTGTACTTTTACTTGAAGATTAATCAATCTTTGATCACTTTCATATGTCGTTAGTACGGGTAACGTGGTAGGTACCTGAGGCGCATGCTCGACAGGCAGCCCAAGCTTGCGCAGGTCACTGCCAAACTCCTTGACCCCCTGATAGTCTCCCTGGATGGCATATGCCGCGAACTGGGACAGCTTGTTTGTAAGGCGCTCCGCCTTTGTTACTTGACCCGGCCTAAGGACGAACAATAAAATAAACCAATTGATTATACAATGACTAAAGGTCAGCCAGCTTGTAAAAGACGCTTATGTAAGTTTACTAATAGTAAGAAGTCTCTTATCATAGTACGTAATCTGTTACTTAAGACAGCAAAGAGGTAGACGGTTTCTCTTAAGATCTGAATATAACTACTTGTCATGAAATGACTAATGATGACTAAAGCTATAAGAATACCAACATCGCAAGCATTTATTTTGTAAGTGTAGGAGCCACTAAAACATAATTTCTTAATCCACATAAAATAAAATGTTCCTTAGAAAAAATGTATACGTATTATAGCGCGGGAAAACAGGGAAGACGCTGCGTAGTGAATAGATTGGATAAGCCATTATTTATTATTACAATCATTTTAACGAATTTCTTCGAATTTGTTGTTCAAATATTTTCTAAAATGACCGAGCATGATACAGAGGTATTCGAAATACAAAGAGCATTGCGGATGTCAATATTGACCGATCTGTTCGCATCTAGACTGCAATTTGAACAGAAATTGACTCACATGTAGTTAATATATCTTTAATAATATTCGCACTAATATATCTATATAAACTAATGAAGTAATGAGACGCGTCATTTTAGTTTAAAAAATCTCTACTTATTATTAATCAATGTGTACTCAAAGATTGTTGCGTATACACAATACATAGTGTGAGTTTACCTGACTCCTGGTCGCTCCTTATAGAACACGTATTGTAGTTTGACGGTGAAGATCTTGCCGAACTGGTCGAATTGTTGCGCACCGACCTCCGATACGGAGTAGCAGGCCTGCAGTGGCAGTTCCTGCAGCGGCTCCTTGTCCGTGGCGCTGTTCAGCAGCTGCACCACCGGATTGTCGCCGACCACCGTCAGCCGGACGAACACCTTCTTCCAGAACCTAGACAAACATTTTTATTTGCTATTGGAAGGTAAGCGATCTAACTGATTTCATCACATCCAACATGTATTCTTAACCGGAGACTGGATTGCCTTTTCTAAGTTGACCGCACATCCTGACATACCATCACCCGCGGGTATATTCATTAGAAAAAAGGCATTAACGACAAGCATTATGGTGAGTGACAATGTGGTGGGTGGCTATTGTGGGTGATTCACAAGTTAACGTTCGTTTTGCAGACAAATTGATGCATGCCTATTTCAAACTTCGGACAACGGAGTTGTTGGAAAAACCCCAAACCAATGTAGGAATCAGAATATAAGGAAACAATAACAATCATTTAAAATGTTTAGGCGTCTAAGACAATTTAAGAAGACGCGTCACTATCTCGATGTATCAACGCTAACCTTATATACCAGCAGTACACTCCAGCGAAGGCCGGAATAAAGTATGAGGAAATAGTTATAGATACAAGACGAATGATTAATAAATTATTAATTTCCCGCGAATCACCACATTCTGCTTTTCACAAGTTTCTTCAAACATTGGTATATATCACGGTCCTACATTCTTTTCTTTTTGCATTGTACACTATTCGAAAGAATGGTCAATGAAACTTCGAGTATCACGTAGTCGCGTTTTGCACCCGAAAAAACTAAATTATCACAAGTAGGTATTTGCGTTATATATCACAATATAGCCACTATTTCCTCCTGGAAACATACATCAGGTAACGAACACTTAACGTAAAACCCAATAAGTGTGGATTTTTATGATAGGTAAATGATATGATGAAAGGAAATCTAGAGAAAATCTGTCGGATTTCCTGACGGCACAAATATTGATCGTCAGCTCAAGAGAATAAAGAAGTTAAACAGACACAGATATCACAACAAACAAGCATCCGGTGCTCCTGATAGAAAGAGGTAATGTTAGCCTATAGACCCAATATATGTTATTGGTGTACTGTGGCCGAGCTGTAGGTCTAACTTTCAAGTCTACTGACTACCGTACCTTTCAGATTGGAACATGACATTATCATTATGGAAAGATAGGTGATGCGGTGGATTCCCTGGCAAGATGCTGCACAATACCATACCACCATTGGTCTTGCAATTTACCAGGCAAAGAGTACACAGAGGACCCGGATCAACACGATAAAAAGTTCTCCTAGGTAAGTATGATCAGTAGTCAAAGTCGGACCTGCATTTGCTGAACGGGTTCTTACTGCAGAGAAGTGATCAGATAGCAAATTTACTGACCTCTGCCCTGTGATCTTCTTCTTATTGGGCTGTCGCAGATGCATCTCCCAACCGGGGCCGGTGTAAGTTGTCCGAGGGAAATCCTCTAGCGGAACGGAAACGTCGTCATCGAACAGCGGTGTGGGGGGCGTCTCGCCACCGCTGCCTGACCGCTCCCGTCCTGCTGCAAGGCATCGAGATACACTACATGTTTCATTTGAATAAAGCACTGAACATGTTTTATGTAAGAGTGATAAGCGAACAAGTACACGACTCTCCCGACGGTGAGACAACTATTACTTGTAGACACCATAGATGTTACATGTGCATCGCTATCCCGAGCCCTATTGTACAAGTCTACCTGCTATCCTACTCTCTGGACCGCAACGTGACACTGACATGGGGCAGAAATAAGTGAAGCGGTGGATCCCTACCCGGGTAAGTTGTTGTGCAGTACTTTCCTATCACTGATCTTGTTGGTAATGACCTATATTTAAACCTGTGTTCACCTCTTACGAGCTGCCAGACATACAAATGTTGTATTCTACTAAGTGGACCCGGAAAAACACAGACATGAATTAAGTGATCTAGTAAATTAAACTGTTTCAAATATTTGCCTTTATAGTTTATTCTTGGTTTCCACTTGTTCTGACCACCCGATCCTTAACCAATCAATTACAATCGTTCTCTAGCTTTTTCAGTGCTCTACCAAATGTATATGTTGTGGCCACGAGCCAGGGTGTCGCTGCATGGTGTTACTGGCGCCAGTTCACAGTTATAGGATACGTTATAATAATTATAAATTATATGATTGGTGATTTATAAAAACAAATTTTAATTATAATATAGTACCTGAATGACCGAGCTTCGCTCAGTTTTTTTTTATAATTTGTGTTTTTTGGAAATTATATTTAAGCACGACCCATAATATAAAATTTTTTAGCAAACACTCATTGTTTTCGAGTCACTTAACAACGCTATCTACTGAAACAACTTTATTGCTCACAAGAAATAGTATTATTATTCGCCAATAGATGTCAGGAATAATCATATATTTTTTCAGTTTAAACACGAATAACATTTCTATTGTACGTAATATTATAAAAAAAAAGTATCTTCACGCCCATATCCCCGAAGAGATAGGCAGAGGCACAACCAGGGCATCCACGAATAGCTGAAGCTACTAAGTCCCACAGTGTGATAGGTGGCAAGCCTATCGCCAACCGGGCACATATCCTATTCCGAGCAATATTTTTTTTTATTAGAAAATTGGAAAAACACCTATTTTCTTTTTGTTTCCCGACCCGGGATTCGAACCCAGGACCTCATGCAGTCAAGTCCAGCAACTGAACCGCTAGACCACAGAGGCGATACATAATATTATGATCATTAAATTTGCTCAATTATTCAAATAGTGGTCAGTCAGACTAGTTGGATGAACGTTGAAGGCGAGAAAGATGGATCGAGAACTCCGTTATAATGTTGGTGTTCGTCCATGTTGGTTTTGGTTTGTAATTAAGGTAGCCGTTAAGCTAACTAAGAGGCTAACGTCCTTTGCTTGGAAACGCATTAGTTACATTTTTGGGTTCACAGGCACGGTGCTTTTGACACCATCACAAAATTCGTTTGACTTCTTGCATATCAATATGTGTGTAATCAAGATGATCTAATTCGTCTGCTGCTAACCTGGCGGCGGCTGGTAGTGGTCGGCGTGAATGGCAGGCTCGGTGGGCTCGGCGGCGGTGTCGAAGGGGTTGGCGCGCGGTGAGTCTGGCAGCGCTTGAGGGCGCGGCGGCGGCGCAAGTACCGGCACGGCCGCGCTCTCGCTACCCCCGCTCTCCTTCGGCCTGCGCACATTTGTACTCTACCATTATACACGAAATCTATCTGCACACCGCTCTCTCTATTGACCCAAAGACCGGCAAGTGAAGGATTCCAGTTAGCATTGACTTAACCTTTTGTACAAACGTAAAAGAGAAAGAGCCCTTGAACCTCAGACTTTCGTTATTTTATATGAATAACGGGATTTTCAATAATTTTCTAAAAGTGTTTAAAAAATTTCACTTTATTACTTGACGAAATTACCAAAGCCACGGTAACCCAAACTTCATAATTGCCCTTCGTTATGGTCTATGTTAAGAGCATGCGCTGACAAACTTTCACCTTTTTAACCGAGCTCAAAAAAAGGAGGCGGTTCTCAATTCGGCCGGTATATTAGTTTTTTTTTAATGTATGTACACCGATTTCTCCGTGGTTTCTGGACCGATTTACGTAGTTCTTTTTTTTGTTTGATGCGGAATAGTTACGAAATGGTCCCATAAAAGTTTGATACATTTAGGCTCATTAATTTTTATTTTATGAGCATTTTTTACATATTTTCATCTATGCTGATGATTGTTTTTATTAAATTTAAACACATCAGCATTTAATACTTAGGTACTTATAATATAATTATTAGTTTAAGGCTTGGCACCTTCAATTCAAATCTATTAGTAAATACCACACATAAGTAATAGGTATACTACCATAACTACCATAACTACCATAATTAATATTAAATCTTTGTTATTTTTCACTTTTTAGTTTTGAAGTCGGTTTTAAGTAACGTATTTTTATATTAAATAACGAAGGTCTTGGCTTCACGGACTCTTAGAATATATGAGTTTCATGTACCTTGTACATAAATTAAAATACAACAGACAGACAGAGTTATATTTAAATTTCAAAGACGATTTAAAATCGATAACTCTTTCGATATATAAAAAAATATAAACTATCATTTTTATTCAATACAAAATATAAGACGCATGGAGTATTTTTGCAGGCTATTTTAAATTGATGTTTATACATACAAGCAAACATTAAAATTTGGCAATAACATTTTAAATGCATTATATATTGGCCGAGCGAGCGTAGCTAACGAAAGTGTCCGTGTTTAAATGGAGTTGCGGTTGTTTATAAGTTTGTTTGTTTATAAGTTTGTTTGTTTGATCGACGATAACCAATTTTGATCTGATTTCAATGAAGTTTGGTGGGCGTGCAGAAATGTTCATTATAATTTTCAAGTTCAAACACGGATGAAATTGGGTGGTGGGTAAGATCTTAGCAGTGACTCGCCCGGATTGTTACCACCGCCTTACCTATTCCTGCCGTCATAATGTCAATGCTTGCCGCTGACGTGTTCCGGTTCGGAGGGTAAGGTAGCCGGTAAACTTACTTTTGCTCGTGGTCTAACATCCCAGGCTCAGGTTGGCAATACACCATTACCACCTTTGGTGTTTCTAGGCGGCGTGAATTTATCAGGAAATCCGTCTGCTCGTTTGCCTACCAATATCATAAAAACAGAAGAATTATATTAAATTTAATTGAATTCTACTGAAGTCAAAGGGTAAAATGTGTAGCTTTCCAAATTACTCAAAGGTTGATTGATGATTGATTTTAGACGATTACGGCAATGTAGATTGCGATCATTATCTCCATTCTTAGATTCTTATTGTATAACTCAACAACTTAAAGGGCGCAATAAATATAGTGATATGGAATGTGATGTGAAATACCCCTTATTTTACGTTCTGATCGTCATCTTATTTCAAAGTTGTTGAAACACGGTGTCAGAGATATAATCTTAAAATTAAAAAAAAATCGATGAACCCCGACAAACTTACATGTAATGTAGCCAAGAATCCTCGTCAGCTTTTAACAAAAACCCATGTCGAAATCGACCTGACAGGTAACGTTAGGTCAAGGATAAATAAAATCCCTCATTTCACGTCGGGAATTGAAACAATGCATCATACTTGTTTAGGGCAAAAACACACACATAAAAACAAGTCAAACTAACAGCACCTCTCTCCTTTCATGTGCTTTAGAAGAACTGCAAAGATTACGAAACATACCTAATGCCGTAACATTAAAACTATGATCCTTGAGCCATCTCCCATTTCATTTATCAGGTCCTTGTCATCAAGTCCTCGTCTTTAGAAAAAATGTGCCGATCTAGTTAAAGCGAATCGAATGAGTCCAAACTCAATGGTTTTACCAGTAGACATTTAAGGGTTACGTCTCTTATCTTCGAGCTCCATTATCATAACACAATTTTACCAGTACTCGTTAGTGTAAAGTCTGTTAAGTCTTACATACGCTCAAAAGTGAAATAAATACCCATAGCGCGTCTAATATTCATTCGGATGCTTATGAAAGAGCTGCAAATGACCTGATAACCTTAAACGCCTAGACAGATCTCGATAAACTATATCTAAGGACTATTTGGAGCACAAAAGCTTTCAAACAAAAACTGCATCAAAATCCGTCAATTCGTTGAGGAGCTACCATGCCACAGACAGAACACACACACACACACACACACACACACACACACACACACACACACACACACACACACACACACACACACTTACACGAGCCCTCGTTTTGCGTCGAGGGTTAAACACATAATAGAAGATATGTCAAAAATCGTGCTTTTACCAAACAGCCCTTTATGAGAGAGTCGCTAAAAGCTACTGTCGCTTTACAGGCCCTATGTCCGTAATTTATTTTTTTTGAGATAGAGACTTTCGGAATCACAAAAGCCACATTTCGTTATTTATTTCTATTCCACTTATTTAGGGGCTGTTGGTGACATGAGAACTAAAGGATTTATATCGGTCTTCAAAGTCTTTGCCGTACGCCGTTTTCATTGCTAATAAGAGATTAGTGACAATAGTACGAAGTCTTAAAAAAAACTCTTCCAAGCTGAGACTGTAAGTGTCATAGATGAAGTATAATATATGACGAGGTACAACTAGCACATAAAGGACCAAGTGCCCTTTCATACCTTTCTTATTCACCAAATTCTGATGGACTGTTTGAAATAAGTATTGGAAAAATACTTACCTTAGTAAATTAATTTCATGTCACAATTAACAAACCATTAATATTAAATAAAAACAAATAAAAAAAACGTGAAACATGTAACAGCTGTCAATGATATGAAAACTGTAATATATTAAATAAACACCTAGATCCAGAAATATACGTCGGGAATCGAACCTAAGCAGTGTATTCTAGCACTTCGACCAACGATTCATTTAATATCTTTTTTTTTCAACGTCTGATGTCTTCCTAACCGCGCGGTTTTTATAACTTCATCGGACTTTAGATTTAAAATTTAAAAATACGTTTCATTATTTAATTTTTAAAACAGATATAAAGCTACACAATTACTTGATAAACACGGAAAACGAGTCATCAGCTGAGTCATGCGAGCCCTGATGCTCGAGACGCGGTGTCGCGGCTGGTGGTGGCGGAGCACCCATGCTCAGGAACGGATCAAACGCCTCAGCTTCGAAACCTGCTGCCTCCATCGAGACGCTGCCGTCGTCGCCCCATGCGTCTGTAAATCACAAAACACACGTTAAAACTTTATTAACATAGTTTTTACATATTCATTCCATCATAAGCTTCACTTACCTGTATTCATGTAATTGGCACCAGTGGAATCAAATTTAGCAGAAAATGCATCAAATGCATCTTGAGTTTCTGAAAAAGCATTTTGCGCGTTGTTCTCCGCAACACCCCAATCTTGTTCAACTTTCTTTTGAGTTGTTTGGGTTACATCGCTGTGGTGGGTAGCTACTATGTTAGCTTGATCCTGATACGAATCGTCGGTTTCAGTTCCAAATACATTCATCTGAGCCGTACATACAGCAGGTTCTGCTGGGAAAGGGTTATCTCTTGAATAAGGGGAATTAGTGGTCGGAGGCAATATGTTTTCCGATGTATTAGACTCAGGTGGATTAAACGGAGCATCAATTTCGTTGAAAGGGGAAGTTTTGTCAATTGGACTGTTGTTCTCAAAAGGATTTTTCTCAAATTCCTGCGATTGTTCGACATATGTATCATTCTCCGTTATATCTGCGAATGGTGAACCTTTTTGCAAAGCTGTGCTAGCTTCTGTTGGAGGTTCCGAACAATCCATTTGTACATCTTTATTTTCATCAACCTTAACAGAAGATGAAAACAATTCATTTGTAGCTTCTTGTGACACATTTTCCGTGGTAATTGAATTTGATTCATTGAACAATAAATTCGATGTATCCATTATATCAGTTTTGGGAGGTTGCATTTCTACTTCCGATGGCAAATCTGGAATATCATCGCTTAAGAAATCTATTTGCTTTTCTTCTTTCTTTGGAGCTGAGTATAAACTAAGGATAGCTTCTTTGGTGGGCTTAACAACAATCGGAGCAGGAGCATCAAATAGATTAATATCCTCAACTGTTGGCTGCGGTGGTTGCTGCGGCCTTGGCGGTGGTGCAGGCCGAGGCGGCCGCGCAGGTGGAGGTCTCGCTGGTTTGTTCTGATTCACAGAGACGTTTTCTGGCACCGTTGGTTCATTAAAGAAATCTGGCTCTGGTGTCGGACAAGGCGATTGAATATCTCGTACAGAAACAGGACTGGGAGTGCGAGTTGGAGGAATACGATCAAGTAAATGTGAACTTGTGAATTCCATTTGTCCTGTTACACTCAAAATCAAATTCTGTGTTTCTGGGGGGAGTGGTCTTGGAGGCAATTCTGTTTGTTGTGCCGTTTCGTCGGTAGCATAGCTATAATCAATCATATTGGTAACTAAATCAAGTTCGTTAGGTTTAATAACAGATTCACTTTCAATTTGCTGATTACCAAATATATCTAACGTTGTTTCTGTAAACTGTTTAGCGCCAGTGGTGGCTGTTTGACTATTACCGAATATATCGATAGGTACGGTGTCGCCAGCTGGAGGTTCATATTCAACTCCAAAATCGGAAAATGGATTGCTTGCGGCAAATGGATTATCAGCTGTAGTGTAATTAGGTAAATCTGAATCAGTCATCATAAATGGATTAAGAACTTCTGACGTAACGGGCTCAGCCGGCTCGTTCATACTTAAAAATGGATTGTAATCCATTTTAATTATTTCTGTTAGTTCAGTTCAGTAATTCCGATTCAAGTAACTTTAACTCGGTCCTACCGGGATTAAGGTCGCTAGCAAATGAGGTATCAAATGGATCAATATCTTCTGGAGGTAATCGACTGCTATCAAACTGTTCTGGTGTTAGTGCTTTTACTTGAAAAAAGTCGTCAGTCGGTTCTAATAAGTCGTTGCTTTCCCTATTTTCGACCGGAAGCTCTGTAGAAAATTCTTTTGCCAATAGTTTAAGTTCTGTTTTGCTTGGAGCAATGTTTGTTGCAAAAGATGTATCAAAAGGATCAAGCTCTATATCAAGAGAACTTTGTGGCTCTGGACCAGTAGGCGTTAAAACTTTTACTTCTATTTCTGTTAAACTCTCCAAAATGTCATGGGTTTTTACAGTTATTTTGTTGTGACTAGATTGTGGTAGTTCAGAGTGTCTCCTTTTAACTGAATAAGATTGATTTACTTGCAGATCTTCTTCTGAACGCGTACGCGTAAGTATTCCTGATTTTTTGTCACTTATGTCCGCTTCTTCGTTAATATCTTCAGTAATTGAGAGTTCCCGAGTATAGTATGGTGTAACGGGTTTGATTTGTTTTAATTTCAGATCAGTGTCAGACTCATTAACACAGTCTACATTAAATACGACACTTTTACTAACTGTAAGATTTTCTGGACGAGATGCCCTTCGTTCAACAATTGTTGGTTCGTCAGCACGAGGATCGAAATCAGGATCACTAGGAATACGATATATTGTAGAAGTTTTAGCCTCTCCTATAAGCTCTTGCTCTAAGAGTTTAAGTTCTATTTTACCTGGTGCAACGATTTTATCAACAATAGTTGTATCAAAAGGATCTATTTCACAGCTGTTGATATCAAGAGGATTTAAAGGAGAGTCCCCTAGTTGGGTCAAATCCGTTACACTACCTCCTAAGAGATCTTTAGAAGGTTTATCTTCATTATTATCTCCAATTTCATCCGATGTTATAGACTCCCTTATACCAGCAGGGTTTATAAGGTGGATCCGCACAGATGATTTTCTCCTATTGTTAAGTTTAACCTGAATTTCTTCAGCCCTTGGATCAAAATCTTCGTCGTCTTCTAAAATAACAGCTTCCTGTTTAATAGGTTCAATATGTTTTGAAGGAATTAAAGCATCTGCAAAGCTTGTGTCAAAAGGATCGTCTTGATCAATGTACGGATCTACATCAATTTGATCTTCAGCAATACCCTCTGCAAATACGTTTTCATTTTTATCCGCTTCAAAAACTGACCACGATTCTTGGAGTACTGGTTCAAGTACTATCTCGTTTTCCTCTAGCTTTATAACCTCAGGTTTTACTTCTAAAGATTCAGCTGCTAGTAAAGTGAACTCGTCTATTTCTGTTTCTTCTACTTCATTAGTCTTGTCGTCGTCTTTAAGTGTTGTTTCTTCTGGAACTTCGGTCTTGGCTTGTTGAATTAGTGATGTATGCAATGAAACACTTAAGTCAATAGGTGTCGTAATGGGAATGTCTGTGTCAAGATCAAGAATGCTTTTTTCCACAGGTTCTGATATCTGTTTGGGCACAACGTTATTGACTTCACCTTCTACTGTTTCCAATAATAAGTCTCCGGGTATGACTCTCTTAGACTTTTTAGAAGTAATAGTAAAATTATCTATACGACCAGTAAGAACTTCTACAGCGACACCGATATCAAGACCCTTTTTACCTTTAAATCCTTTGCTTTCTTGACCTTTTATTAAGGCATCTACATGAGAAGTGTCAAATATATCGTCGTCTTGAAATTCTTCTGGGGAATCAGGCACATAAGCAAGCTTAACTTCACCACGTTCCACTGCGTCAACATAAGATGTGTCAAATATGTCGTCTTGCTCGTCTTCTTCTTCAGATTCGTCGTCGGTTACGCCATAATCACTTTTATCTCCATTATCTACATCCGCTGCTGCAGCTGCTGCTAGTTTCGGAAAATCAGCTTCAGTGATTTCAACATATGATTTTGGTGGTTCTTCCTTAACAACAGGTTTGACCTCTTTTGGTTGCACCCGTTGAAAGAAAGAAGTTGATTTGATACGATCAAGATCACCCTGTGTTTTTTTTAGGATAGAATCTACTCCAGTTGTTAAATCTTTGAATTTTGACCACTCTTCATTTTCTTTAGCAGTAACTTCTCCACTTTCAATTTGTTTTTGCTGTTGTTCTCTTTTATATTTTTCTAATTCTTCTTCGGTAAATAGCTCGTCTTCGCCTTTTCGTTTCGACTTTTTACCCTTTTTCTTCTTTTTAAGTCCTTTGGGTAATTTTAGCATTATATGAATTTAAAGACAGCTCGTTGTGTTGCTGAAAACAAAAAAAAATACGTTATGAATTTTTCTTAAAGATTTTTGGAGCGAGGGAAATGTAAGGTGCAAAAAAACTCATTCAATAGCCATATTAGAGCAAGTTCTGTGGCTCTTAGGTCTTCGAGACTTTACATAGGCCGTTTTTTTGCATAATATGTACATCCACAATTAAGGTATGATCGTACTCTGACATTGGAAATTATGTCGGGGTCTCAAAGTTAAGTCTCAAATTCGTTAAATATATATAAATGCTTGGTCAAAACTGTGCAATGAAAAATAAGTAAAATTTGTTTAGTTCTTTTGGATTTTCAACCAACTTTTTAAAAAGATAGAGTTTACTTAATGTAAAATTGATTTGTTCCTAAAAGGGTAGGTATTTAATGATTATAATTCCTTTAACGCCCCTGTGTCTATCTGTCTCCTTTCTGGTCTATTGATCCGGTGTTGGACTTGACTTCACGAGGTCCCAGGATCGATCCTCGCCTCGGGCAATATAACGATAATGTGTTTTTCAAATTTTTTAATAAGAAAAACGTTGCCCGGGCTTGGATATATGCCCAGTTTGAGATAGGCTTGCCACCTATCACATGGTGGAACAGTGTCTTCGGCTAGGCCTAGGTGACCTGGTTGTACCTGTTCTACATCTTCAGGGATACGGGCATAAAGATACTTATTATTAGGTCCATTTTTATTAAAATTTCTTTGAAATAGTAAAATCTTACAGTTATGTCCTTTTATACCTTACTAAGTTATAAGAAAATTGTGCTATATAATAATAATGCTAATTTATATATTTAGCAGCATGTCAATTCATTAATTTGAGTAGGTGTCCTAACAATCACGAATTCCACAAATGACCTCAGAAATCCTTAAAACGTTATCAGTGAGTAGAAAATAAAAAAAGACGTGTGGCACTCGGAGACTGCCACGATAAAGCTATTGCGTAAGCAGGCATGAGTCACCAGATTGCCGGGCGAAGAGGGGGATTACGCATGCGCTGTAACGCCGATACAACCAATGCCATCTAGAGACGAGTTACTGAACTAAATAGACAAGCGTGATTAAAAAGTCATGTAAAGTTCTGCTATTCATCGATAGATGGCAAAACTAAAAAGTGTTACCGCTGTGCCGGTCGGAGTGGGTGGTGTTAGGTTATTTTCGTTACGGAGTTTCTGGGTTCGGTCTATGTAATAGCTTAAAAATATTTTACCCTTAAACGAATGGAATGAATATTCTGCGAGCGAACGAAGCGAGTGAATGTCGCTGTGTTCTGAGTTGCAGTTGTACGTTAGTATGAAAGTATTTTTTTAAATGGCAGTCTCTCGTCCTTTTTTCGACAAACATCTGTCAAATGAGCAATGCTTTAAGCCAGTCATTCTATTTTAAACATATTTTAATTAAAAAAAACTTTAATAAACGCGCACGTGAGCTCTAAGCGTAAGCTGCGACACTCACTGTCAGAGTGGATGCGGCTCCACGCGAATTTGTAGGCATTTATCGCTGTAGGTACGGCTGAGTGGCGAGGGTATAGACAATATTTCCGTGGCGAGGGCCTGCTAATACACCCCACAATATGAAAGTTCAAACGGCACACGATGAACAAAATGTTCCGTTATCAATATGGACCCTTATAAGACTACTAGTATCGACATATCTCTCTATTTTTTTTAATTAGATTAAACTTTTCTATGATATTTTTTTATGATTATTGTAATCTGAGAACTTTTTTTTCAGCCCCTTTCAAAGGTCGAATTGAATTGAAACTTCATACACTTAACAAGGGCCGAAAACAACACAGTGCTTAAAAAAATGAATTATCATGCCCATAATCTTTAGGATCTCACATCACACTCGAAACATTCCTTTTTTAGAGCTTTCGTCGAGTGTGCTGCGTTATTTGTTAAAGTTATTCAAAAACCATAAAAAAGGTTAACAGAAAATTGTTTCCTGTTAAAAGACCTAAAAAACGCAATAGCTACCACCATAGCCCTCTTTATAATTATTGATTGCAATTTAAAAAAGAATGCGAAGTCCTTTTTGCAAATAAAAATATTTGTAAATGGATGGACGGAACTAATAAAAATATATAAAAAAAATATAAAAATATATGTTTTTCATTACATTCACACGTATATTTTTTTAATTACTTATTTACATGTCGACATAATATTAATTTCCTAGCTTATATAAATCTGTGCAGCAGAATTGACCTGATAATTGCCACTGCGCCGTTGTAGCATCCGTGATCGCTCTATGTCTATCATTTAAACTAGGGTGGCAACAAGTGATTTTGAGACGTGAATGTGTTTAACATGAATAGGATTTTTCGTGTTGTTTATATTTTACTTCACATTTAAAGCTCCATACCTCATAATGACATGGAAGTTCGCAAAGTAAAGAAAGCGAGCCGTGGCAACATCTGTGAGTGACTGTATTTTTAATCGCAGAAGTAGCTGTAATAAGCTTACTAATTAGTTTTTCAAAATGAATGCACCATTGAAACTTTTTATCTCTACCTAGCGACCCGGTACGTGCTTCGCTACGTACAAAGAGTAATAATATACCTATACAGGCTACGTATATGACCGCATGAATGACATAACACAACAAAAGAAAAAAAACAACTAAAAAAAGTTTCCCTATGACAGCACCATCCCCATCTAGAAAAAGTTTCCATGATCCGCCATTTATTGAATTTATTTGTTACAAAAAATGTGATAAATGAAGATCAGCTTGACTGATTTTATGCAAACTTCACATAAACCATCTTCTAAATAGTCCGAACAAAGTCTACACATTTGGTTAGGATAGGTGAGCCCATTCTTAAGTTATAAAATTATAACGAAAAGTGGCATTGATTTTTATATATAGTACCTGGATGCCCGAGCTTTGCTCGGTATTTTCTTAGCAAACACTCATTGATTTCGTGTCACTTAACAACGCCATCTTTTGGAACAACTTTATTGCTCAAACAAAAAAATGTATTATTATTCGCCAATAGATGTCAGGAAGTCATGTTTTTCAGTTTAAACGCGAATAAAATTTTCAATTTTAACACAAATAAAATGATATTTTCTAAAAATGATTCCTATCTAGGTCGATTTATCGCCCCCGAAACCCCCTACATACTAAATTTCATGAAAAGCGTTGGAGCCGAAGGTATAAGATAGAATAGCTGACGCAGCAAACTTCGTATCGCTTGACATTAATGCTTCGATAGTAGCGCAGTCTGTCAGATCCAATGTGAAACATTCCAAAATCAACAACTACTTATTATTAAAAAAATAATTAAAAAAACATTTTCCAGGAGACCAAATTGTGAATCTAAACCATTGAACTAAACCATCGAATCCCCTTGAACACACACAAAAAGTTTCATCAATATCGGTCCAGTCGTCTAGAAGGTGTTCAGTGACAAACAAACGAACACAAGAATTATATATATATATATAAATGAAATGTAAATGGAACTCGACTTGCGGTGCAAATGTTAAAAAAACTATGGAATACTAGCTGTTGCCCGCGGCGACGAATGACTCATAGAAACATTTTTCGGGATGAAAACTATCCTATGTGTTAATTCAAGTTGCCCTCTATGTGTGTGCCAAATTTCATGAAAATCGGTTCAACAGTTTTGCGTGAAGGAGTATCTAACAAACAAACAAACAAACATACAAACTTTAGCATTTATTATATTAGTACGATTTTGTGGCCACGGAACTTTCAAAATTACAGCTTTAACAGCAGGATTATTGTGATTAACATGATATTGTTTTAATATTTTGAATTTCAAACAAGGAGACAACAAGTGATTTTGTGACGGTAATTAATATGATATGGATTAGATTTTCGTGTTATAATTTCCTCCATATTTAAATAATAAAGTAATACTTACTCCGTAGCTCATAATGCCATGAAAGTACGCAAAGTAAACTTAGCGGGAAGAATCAGAATTAGAAAATCTATATTCACATGGACGTAAATCTGTATTCACGTGGTGGGACTTGTGCATGTCGTCATTTTTATAAACTACCACCACGACCGGATTGGAATCGCAGCCACACACTGAGAAGATCCGGCGGAAGAAACTTAGAGGGGTTGTTTTTGTTTAAAATTAATCATTTAAAAGAAAAACAAATCACATTACGTTATAACTTAAGAACACCTAACATAATATAAAGCAAGTAGATATTAAAAATACTTAACATTCCTTTTCTACCGGGCAACATTTCTTTGATTATATTTTCATATCATAAGGTTGATTGGAAGAGATCGCTGATTTGGCTGTAAGGGCGCTTTTTGTAACTCAAAGTTTTTAAATTTTATATTTAGTGTATTTATTTTTTATGTATTTGAAATGATTATATCAGATTATTTTAGAGATATTAGATTTTTTAGAGATATTAGATTTAGATTTTTTGTATCATTTCTAATAGAAATGATACAAAAAATTCAAGCGGATATTTTCAAATTTAATCGTCTTTTAAATAATCGAAGATTTTATACTAACCTTTTCTACTTGACTTTTGTTTTAATGCATATTTTAAACTTATTAAAACGTAAATCTCTAATATTACTGGGCAGCCTATTGTAGAATCGTATACCTACATTGATCCTCAAAGGAATAACTGATTCTGTTGTGACCGGTGTTAAGCATTGCTAGGTCCAACCAAAAGGTATTTTTATTTTTCTTATTTAAATCGTGAACATCACACTTTTTTTTAATATCTATAAAAGATGATGATGATTTTTCATAAATGCATTGTGAACTCACGATTGAAATATTTATTTCATTAAATTTATCTCTGTGGGACTAATACACATGCTACTACATAAAGATTATAAATAGCTCTAATACGAGTAGCTCTTTTTTGTAACACTAATATGGTATTTATATCTCTAGTATTTCCCCAAAGAAGAATCCAATAAGACATTGAACTAGGAAAATTAAATGAAGATGTTTTTGGTAATTAATAACAAAATTTTACGTTTCTAGTTACACAAGTTTTTTCGCTAGCGGAAAAGGGAAAAAGTATTAATTTTCTGAAAATACTTCAAATTTGTCGATTCCTTCAAATTTTTTAATTTATCCATTGTCGTACTTAATTAAAACACTTTCATTCCCAAAAATATATGGCACTTACCCCCAAGCAAAAGCAATCTACAGCATGTGGTCAGCTTTATAGAACAGCCCCATAGAACCTAAATCAAAATGTTTATTGAAAATCTGTGCTGCTTGGCAAAATTATGTATGTTACCCGATTTTCGGCCTTACATACTGGGATACTGAACAATAAATAAAGTAGTACGCCCGTATTCTTGAACAGGAAGGCAACCAGGGCATCCACGACTAGCCAAAACTACACGACTAAGTCCCAAGTCATTTCCAGTAGTATCTGTTATTAATTAAAGTTAGGTAACAGTCTTACACTGTGCTACTTAGAGTAAAAATAAATAGGGTGTTTGTAGTCCTAGGAAAGCAGTGATGTGTCACTTGTTTCTTACAACATTTACTATATAGGTATATTTCCAAAATTCTACTAGCACTTTAATCATAAAATACCAAAGTGTGCTTTGTACTTAGGTTAACTAGCAATTAGATTTACTTGTTAAGAAGGAGGAACCCGTGGCAGTAAGCATGGCTTAGATGCTAAATGAAGTGTTTCCAAACAATTATTACATGCGCTATGAGTAGGGAAGTGGATCAAAGCGATTAACATTATAAAAAAGTATCTTCACGCCTATATCATCGAAGAGGTAGGCAGAGGCACAAACACGGAATCCGCGACTAGCAGAAGACTGGTTCTAGTTCTAGACTAGTTCAGGTGTTGGACTTGACTGCATGAGGTCCCGGGTTCGAATCCCGGGCCGTACAACAAAAAGAAAATTTGGTTTTTCCAATCCTATTAATATTATAAATGCGAAAGTTTGTAAGTATGTATGTATGGATGCTTGTTACTCTTTCAGGCTCGAATGGCTGAACGGATTTGTCTGAAATTTGGAAGACAGATAGATTGTGACCTGGATTAATATATAGGCTATTTTTAATCCCGATCGCACACCGGGTTTCTGTGAAAACGCGGGCGAAGCCGCAGGTAGCAGCTAGTTTTCTAATAAAAAAAATGTTGCTCGGGATTGGATATGTGCCCGGTTGGCGATAGGCTTGCCACCTATCACATTGAGGGACTTAGTTTAAAGAATTATTACTGTACTCTGTGGGACTTAGTGTCTTCGGCTAGTCGTGGGTGCCCTAGTTGTGCCTCTGCCTACCTCTTCGGGGATATGCGCGTGAAGATACTTACTTACTTATTTACTTACTTATTTACTTACTTATTTATTTCTAATATACATTTTTAAAAACTCATTTTCTTTTTGGTTGCTGACCCGGAGATCGAACCCGAGACCTCATGAAGTCAAGTCCAAAACCTAGACTGCTGCTACCACAACATTGCAATACATTATGTTACTTATGTTATGTTACACAGTATGTTACTAGAATCCCGTCCTAACCTCGCACGGATGGACGAACTTCTATTTTATTAACCTTCTTCCTCTTGAATCACTATTATAAACAAAACACCATCAATATCTGTTGCGTAGTTTCAAAGATCTAACACACGAAGGGACCTACAACGGAAAGCGACTTTATTATATACTATGACGTAGTTATATTTACCATAAAATAATTGTAAGAAATCAAAAGTTAACGGAAACGGCGAAAAGGTGGCATCATTTGGAAACACTTTCGGTAAAATTGGACTTTATAAAGGTGTTATTACATTTTATGAATTTTTATTTTTTTTGGAAATTCTCCCAAAATATTTATTTATTTATATTTCAAATATTTATATATTCACAGTAAATTAGTTCAACAAAAATGGATTTTATTTGAAGATTCTCATCTAACTATAAATAATAAAGTTATAACATTAAATTTTTGGGAGAATTAAAAATTCAATAAAAAATAATAACATCCTTTGTCAAGTCCGATTTTCCAAACGTTACCAAATTATACTATCTTTTCAGTTTTCACCATTTTCGTTTGTCCGATCGTGCGCTTGACACCGTATTTTTTTTACTTTATGTCCGCTATTACAACACATATCGCTAAGGCCGCACTCAGGGACGATTAACATTAAATAAGTTATTAAATCGACATTTTCTGAACAAAATTGTCACTTAATTATAGATTAAATGTTAATTGACGTCTGAGTGCGGCCGTAAGGCCTCCTTTATCCTTGAAAAGAAAGAAAAGAAAAGAAAAAAATATTTATTTGCGCAATATGAGTGTTACAAAGATGTTACAAAATTATTTAGGCGTTTCTACATATTCTACCAACTTATGGTGTGCAAATATTTTAATAGTTATTAATTAAATTAGTTATTTTAATTATTTACTTACTATTTAATCACTGTTTATAGTATTGATTGATAAACAATTTTTAGAATATAAAATAATTTATCCCTATCTACCGTAAACTACCACCTACTACATACCACCTAAACCTACTTGGAGTTTTTGTAAATGAAGACTCGTAAATTTATTGTATTTAAAAATCAACGGACACCCGCACTCTTTAGAAAGAAGGTAAGTAGATCTAAAAAGTAAGAAAAGTAAGTATCTTCACGATCATATCCTCGAAGAGGCAGGCAGAGGCACAACCAGGCCACCTACGACTAGCGACACTAAGTCCCACAATGTGATAGGTGGCAAGCCTATTGCCAACCGGGCACATACTCAATCCCGAGCAACATTCTTTTTTTGAAAATTGGAAAAACCACATTTTCTTTTTGTTGACCGTAAATTAAACCAAGACAACATGAAGTCAATTCCAACACCTGGACTGCTATACCACAGAGGCAATAGGTTGATATTTGCAAAATATTTAAATAGAAGTACTTATATGACATAGGTAAAGGCAAATGTGACTGATGTACCTTCAATGTACCTATCAATGCACAGGCCAAACCCTAGGGCTAAGAACTTAAAATTTTGCACACGTTTTTTTTTCATTTTTTCAACCGTTTTTTATTAAACGGAGGTTAGGAAAGTTGATGAGGTTAGATTGAAGCCAACATTGTTGGTTATTTATTTTGACTTTAATGACTCTCCAGCAACATTTAGGTAAGGTTCTAAAGTTTAAAAAAGGCACGGAAAAAGAGAAGTGTTTCAAGTTTTAATGAATGTGAATGTGTCTGTCTGTGGCTTCATAATTTTAGTACGGTTGGACCGATTTCGATTCTATTTTTGTGTTCGAAAACTGACGTGATCGAGTTGGATTTTGGATCGGGGGTTATTGATTTTTTTTTATTTTTAGTGTTATAATAATAATACTTGACCCTAAATGTTAAAAAAATAGTACGTAAAAATACTGAAAAGATTATAGATTTAAAAAAATCTGACAAAGGTTTCAGTTATTGTTTTCATGTGAATAGCAAATGTGTCTATAGCTGTAACTGCAGAGACAGCTACTACTTACATGAAATAAAATACTTATAAATGTAAAAGTGTATAAGTGTGATCATTTGAGGTAAAAAGACCTGAACTGATTAAATAATTTGTTTATAAAAAAAGTAGATTAAACTTCGGAGAAAGAGGTCTACCTCTTTTACCTTTTATCCTAGTATTTACGGGGGTACTGTGGAAGTGCTTAATAACTAGAATACACGAAGCTGGGTTTCACAACTAGTCGTTACATTAATTAAAGGTTGCCCAAGTAGGGTAGGGTTTTTACAGATACCGTACCACCAGTACTTATCTAAGTAGATCTACCCGTTTTTTGTAGTTAGTTGTACTTATCTATAACTATCAAAGAAAAGCAACTGGAAGTTTATAATCGTCGTGCGTATGCGAGTTATATTTTCATCAACTTTTATTTTAAAACGAAGCGAACTTTCAAATTTTACATAAATGGTTAATCAAAAATAAAAAAGGAATAGACTTTACCAGAAACTTTTAAATTAAGCAAACATATTATATCGACCGTATTTGTCAAATTTTCAAAATATAAGTAAAATGATGAAATTGAAAGAAATAAAAGATGAGGGCGCACGGTGGCGTGTGGGAGGCAGCTGTCGAGTGGGAAGTGACCTCTCGAGAGAAATAAAATGTCAAAAGGTTATTGATTCTCCGACTGTATCGGCGACCGTGACGCTCTCATCTGTCCACATCTACATATCCAGCACACCAATTGACACTTCTACCCAATGCTTTTCATCAAAGAATCCGAAATGACATTATATTAACATATACACAGCTGAAGTGGAATGATCGATGTCGCTACGTACGATGTTACAGAGAATGAAATGCTGAAGCATTCCTACACTATCGATCCGATCAGTATTTACATGAACAATGACCACACAGATAAGCGGTGATGAGTGATCTGTGATGAGCGGTCGGGTGGCAACTGGCAGCATGCTGGTCGTGCGGGCTACAGCGCGTCGTGCACGTACCGGACCGCCCGCTACGTCCTACCGCTAGCGCGCTACGGTTAAGGGCAGCTATACCTTCATGGCAACACGGATACAAGGGCTCGCTAGGCTAGGGCTGCGCTCGGAGAGCCTCCTCGAACTGAGGAGCGAGGCGAGCACCCTATCGACCGGCGCAGCTCGAGGCGCGCGCACCAACCCGTCCCCCTCCCTCGCCACCCTTATTCTTCCTCCCCGCTCATTGAGCTGAGTTTTCCGATTACGTAACTGTTCAAGATAATACCATCGATTGCATCTCAGACAACATTTAGCTAAACATATTGTGTGCTTTTATTTATAATACTAACACAAACATATCTTCTCGCCAAGTCTCTAAAGGGGAAGGCAGAGAGTATCGCGTGCCAGACCTCACGATCCTAACAAACCTGCCTGGCTTCCTTTACATTCATTACATGTCAACCTTGGTCTCACCGTATACTAATAATAATTAAGCTTTATTTGATTCCATACAAATAAGGTTACATGCAATGAAATTAATAAAAATAAATTAAATGATTGGTCTAAATTGATCGATGAATAAAAAAAATTAAAAAAATGCGATTGATAAAAATAACAACGTGTCGATTTAAATTAAATCCCTGGACAAGTTACACAAATTTAATCTAACCCCAAAGTAAGCAACTTATATGCTTATGTTATGGTGTTAGTCAACGATTCTAATACATAGAAATACTTAAATACAGACCGGAAATTCAGATATCTAAATGTTTATCACACAAACGCCTGCCCCCATTGGGAATCGAACCCGAGCCTCGCGGTTGGTCGCTGTAGTTAGGCGTGTACGCTAGCCACTCGACCAACGAGACGGTCTAATTAATAATATTTTAGTTTATATAATTCAATTATACATGTATGGACCTCAGGGTAAAAGCCTCTTCCAAAGCTTTCCACTTATCTCTATATTTGGCTGTTTCAAGCCATCCACGCCCTGCTGTTGTCACGATTTCATCAGCCCATCTGACATAGGGTCTGCCTCTCGCTCTGGCACCTCTTGGTCCCTTCCATTTTATAATTTTCTGTATCCGCCTATTATCTACGTAACTTGCGACGTGACCTGCCCAGCTCCATTTTTTGTGGAGAATAGGTAAATGCATCACTGTTCTTTTTCGGTTGATGGTATTTTTTATTTTGTCTTTTAGTTTTATACCCAAGAAGAATCTTTCCATTCTTCTCTGAGTGATCTAAATTTTATTACTAGTCTGAAGGTCTATGAGGTCGAACGTCCAGGTTTGGCAGCCATAGGTGAGGCACGGTGAAATCTTCGAGTCCATAACTGTTGTCTTGGTTGGCAGTAGGATATTCGAATTAAATATGTTCCTAGGTGCCCATTATTTGTTTCAGGCGATTGGAACTCTACGATCTACTTCTTCGGTGTTTCTTTCTTTACTGAAGGAAATCTGTTAGCCTAAGTATATGTATATATTTTTCTAAATATTCAATTGATTTGTTGTTTGGCATTATGATAATTAGTCATGACTTTCGTTTTGTCTAGGTTCATTTCCAATACGACCTTAGTGCTACGTACATCATGTTTTTTAGTTGGTATGAAGATTCTGAAAATAGAATAATGTCGTCGGCAAATCTGAGGTGACTTAGTCAAAAACTCTGGCAACACTCGACCTGTCAAAAGCTAATTCGATCAGCTGTGAATAATTTTAGTAAAATAATTTAAAATACTGTGTATTACTAGTGTTTAATTGTAAAAAATAAAGTTTTCATCGACCTTTATTAAACTTATAAAAACAACATTCGTATAAAGTACTAAAGTGAAAATTTGAAAATCTCGAAGTCACACATCGGGCCGTTACTTGGATCTTTTGAAAAGTTTAAATTGAAAAATCAGCAAAAAATAGAAATTTGGTACGATTAACTAGATATTAACATAACTAAAGATGAATTCTACCTTTGTTGTTGATATTGATTTAGAAAATATTGATTTTGAGAACGTCACATTAAGAAGAAACAATCGTACAATGTCTATCGAGTCTGTGAAATCATTTGAAAGTTCTACCTCGGAGTACTTTGCTAGAAGTTTACCGGATTTATCTACCTTGAGTGACAGTCATACTAAAGAACTACAAGAAGAAATTAAATTATTAAAATGTCAATTAGAAAGTGCTCACCGGGAGATAGAAAATCTGATTTTAGAAAATAACTCCCTTCGAAAGGTAAACGAGGAACAAAACAAGAACATTATAATTTTGAAACAAGTAGCTTCATCTTCAGCTAGTAATTTAACTCCTCGGAAGATAAATAAAGGATCTACACCAAAACTTAAATCAGTACAATCAGTAAAAAGGCAAAGTAATACTTTTGGAAATACAGGTAGTAGTATAAACCCTCAAGTTAGTATAACTCAAAAGTCCCATATTTCAAATTTAAGTTTCAATAAATGTTTGTCTTTAAATAGCAGTTCAGTAATTCATAAAAACTCTGAAAAAGTGACAAAAGAAAGAATTTTGATACTTGGTGATCAAAGAGTACGTGGTTTGTCTACCAAATTTCTACATAATAAGAAATACTCTGTTTTAGCTACTGTTAAGCCCAATGCGAGATCATCAGAAATAATACATAGTTTTAGAGATTTTTCAGGTTTATCAAGCAAGGATTATGCAATTGTAGCAGCCGGCTCAAATGATTGTGATCCATACTCGGTCTTCACAAATATTAGTAGTGTTTTAGATAAATTAAACCAGTGTAAACAGGTATTTTTATTAAAAGTTATGCATAACAGGTATTTAAACACAGTTCTTCTAAATCATAAGTTGAAATTAATTGCCAATCAATATCATAATTGTACCTTTTTAGACATAGATAATTGTATAGCAAAATATGGACAATATATACACAAGATTTACATGGAGTGTTTGTCCAATAAATTGAAACAGGAAATAGATTATCAGGAATACAAAACAAAATTTCTAACATTTTCTAACAGTCAAACCAATAAACTGA
>NJDC01003586.1:103447-118373 GCA_002245475.1 Calephelis virginiensis
TATAAAAATACACATGTTTTACCTTTTTAAAATTATGTTATAAAAAAATCGCATTAAAGCTTGAAATGTAAATCAGAATGAGATATATTAAATAAAAGTTAATTTACATACTTTGCTAATTGTTAACCCTAGAAAGCTCATACGCTAGTTGTCCCTTTTCCATTTATTCTCCTCCCTTCTAACCCATTTTTCATTTCTATTCGCACCTGAGCCGTGCTTATTCACCCCAAAAACAGCAAATTTTTCATGTTCTACTAATTTATCAAAAAAAAAATTCCGGTTTGGAGGGTAAGGTAGCCGGTAAACTTACTTTTGCTCGAGGCCTAACATCCCGGCCTCGGGTTGGCAACGCACCATTGCCACCTTTGGTTTCTCTAGGCGGCGTGAATTCCTTTCCATCAGGAAATCCGCTGCTTGTTTGCCTTCCAATATCATAAAAAAATATAAATATAGCGGCAGGAAAAGGTGAGGTACCAATCCGGGTGGCTTCGAGACTCAACCACCTTGTAAATTGATGACGGATGATAACACTAATCAACACATTTAATACATAATCGCCTTCTTTTACCATTAAATAACTTTCTACCAGTTAATGGAAAGTTATGTCCAAATGTTCGTATTTTAAGATGCTGTTATTGAAACAAAAAAAATCGTGTAAATTACTACAAATTTGTAATAATTAAAAGCCACCAAAATTGACTAATTTTACTCAATATGAACTCGAAATTCTATAATTATGAAAAAACTTCGACCATCTTTTCTCTTGATGGCGCCAAAACTCTCTCTTGTAATTGCTAATATGGAGGGTAGAGGTAAGGAGAGTCATCTTATATGGGAGAAAAGTTGAAAAAATTTCCAGTTGTATGCGCTAAATAACAGTTCCAAAATCCTCCACAATCGCGCTGGTGGATGCACAGGGTATGGTATGAATGTAGCAATCGTAGATGAATTGAAGTATGCCGAGTTAAAAAAAAATAATTTCATTATCGACTAAAGTAGTTAATTATTGAGAATTTCAAAAACTTACGTTGTACAAAATATTGTGGTAAATATAACCTTACAGAATTATTATAACCAAACGTGCGTTTAGAGTGATTTTATTTCGTGAACAGTAAATATTACGGTTATTGATTACCTTGATGCAAATGTGGCGCCATCCTAATTTAATACATTTTGACGGACACTTTTTCATATACACAGATGACCCTCCTTACCTCTACCCTCCATAATTGCTAACTACAATTACGTTTGTGGTTTGACAAGTGTCAATTTTTAGTCTATTGTTGTTTTAGTCTTGATCGAGTTCGTTCGGCGTTGATTAATTTCCGTAACATTCTCCCAGACTAAGCCGGTAATGTGAAATACATTGCACCATGTATATACCAGTGCTGTGTTCTACGTTGTGACAGTAAACATAATATCGTCAAATTGTTTCAATTTCCAAAAACTGAGATAAGACTCCCATAAGTTGTTAAAGTGTGTATCTGGCGGTGAATGTAAAAGTATTGTTGAACGTCGTAAATTGTACGTTTATATTATTCTTGTCACAGTTTCAAAAACATGGTCGTTTCAAGTCATGGCAGGGGGCTAAGTAGCCGGGGTCGTGGTGGGACCCCTGCGAAACCAATTGCACCAGGGAGGCCACCCCTCACTACCCCTCTCGGTCTAAGAGGGGACAAGAGGAGCGGGCAAAGGGTGGTGGGCCTTTGGACCGGTGTGGGTTTGCGGCTTCCAGGCCTGCGGAGGAAGGGGGCGGCTTTTGCATCTAACCCGCCAGTAGAGATGGGGTTACGGCAGGTACGGGGGTGTCTGTCGCCACGGGGACCCTCGAAGTGGTGCATGTTGTGTCTCCGTGCGCCACTTTGACGATAAGCAGCCCTCTGTTGAGGGGGGCTTCCCGATGGGGATCGTCAGATCGAACGTTGCGGGTATCCATGAGGGTTTCCCCAAGATAAAATAAAAAGGCTTCAAATGGTGAAAGATCTATATATTAATACTAGATGGACCCATTTTCACGAAAATTGCGTGGACGCAGGTTTTTTCAATAATAATGCTTATAAAGTACATTAAATCAATAAATAAAACATTACCCACACTACCATACATTTGACACACACAAACAAATATATTGATGATAACGATAAAAGATGGCGTAATAAAAAGTTTGGAAATAAAGTAGTTGGTCTTGAGAAAGACGGCGTTCTTATCAACAAGATATTAAAATTCTACAACAATCTAATCTTTTTTATTAGTATAGATGACATAGGAAACCTTAGAATACTTGGAAAAATAACATGAAAAAGGAAATGTAAAAAAACAACTTAAAAGTTTCAATCGAATCTAAGTATTCGACGAATTTCCTTACTTGTGAGTTGCACAAAAATATTAAAGAACTCTTTCACGGCTACACTCTCGAATCGTCAATATTTAATTGGTGTAATTCTATAAATAAAATTTAAAAAGGGTTTGACATATACAGATTACCTAAGGTATTGCCTCCAATGCAATATACAGTCTAGCGAAATTAAAAACAAAGAAAAAAACTTTGCGTCGTAAATAATGGTGGATATTGTTATCTCACTCCCTCTTTGCGATTTCTCTTTTCCTCAAAAACATTTATGTCCTTTGAACATGTAGTTCTCTTACTAGTCTGTGGACAGTTACTTTACTCTTTGTTTGGTGGGAAAGTTTGAATGTCATAACAGTGCATAACAGTGTGTTTTAGTTAGAAATTTAGAAATATTCATAAAATACCAGATTGTTGAGCATTTCGTGATTGTATGTTTTGAATAACTTTCAATAAATTTGTTTTTGTTGAAATGCCGCCAAAAAAAGGTTTATTTCGTGCGAAATATGTAAATATCGAACGTGTCGACTGAACAAAGAAAAAAAGATTCATGGCAAAATTTCCATTGAATGAATCCCGGTAAGCAATAAATTGTATTAAATTTTATGTCATAACTATAATGTAATGCAAAACACGCCATTTAGAATGAATTTTTTTGTTTCGTTTTGTTTAAAACATTATTTGTATTGAGTAGTAGTGATGTACGTCCATTATCGATAAACAATATTATACTCGTTACAAGTTTTTTTATTTTATTTAAAACACACATAATAAAGTAATATTTTTCATTTTTGACACGCAGTATCTACACTAAGTGTTGACTAGTGTTGATGGCAGCGCTTCCTCTTCCATTTGATAATTTTAAATTATTTTTACTTTACATAATTAAAATTAACTAATAAACGTGATAAAGTGTATGTGTGTTCTTGTGTGTGTTTTTGTGTGAACACATGCATCTGTTCACTATAATTTATCTTTACGAACTTTTACTTCCAGACTGAGACTTTTTAACCAATTCAAAATTATGCTTTTGATTTCTTTAGAGTTAAAAAAAAAATGTCTAAACAGAATTGAACAAACAGGATTGTAATGACGAATGACGATTAATTGCTGATTTACTTCTTTTTCATGAATAATTATTCAACTTCATTTTATTTTTTAAGGCAGTGGGAAATAATTATTTATTATACGTTCCCATAGAAAAACTACATTCATTAAAATATGTATGTGGCGCACACTTCGAAAGGAAAGACTTTAATGCGAATCAAAGTCGGCTGAAGATGTCTGCAGTACCAGCATTGAATTTGTGTACTAACCCGATTCCTGACGAGTTATTGTCAGAATTTCCGTGTCACATCCATGATGAAATACAGTATGTGCCACGCCTCTCTTTTAATCGTTTTACTCATATTTTAAAGCGGAAGGACCAAAATCTTTTAAAAGACCAAAATATCTTTAGAAAAATTCGATTTAATCACAAATTACAGTCATCATCCGGACGTTTGGTGGTCTATGTTGACATGAAAGGTATTTGAAAAAAAATCTTAGCAGTATATTAAACCGACTAAAATGTTTGAAATTAGTTATTTTATAAACCTAGCAGTCTCTTGTGAGTGTATTATACAACGTTAAAATTTTGTCAACTATATTTTAAAAGAATAAACGAGATGGCAAATCCGCTATTTTTTTTTCATCAGATCCCCCCAATAAATGCTCTACCATCTGATGATAGATTTATGGAATACAGTGAAATATTATATTGTATACTTTTCTATTCATATGGAAACTGAATAAATAAGAGCAGCGCCGAGAGCTTGATATGGAAAGTGCTTTTAACAAAATTTAGTACAAACTGAATAACAAAATGTTGTAGTTTGCATTTTAAATATTATTCATTTAGGAGTGTCTTCATCAGTATATTTTTATTTCGTTGTTAATATAAAAATATGCACGGTAAAAAGTCTTTTATTTTCCTTTTGTCCTTTTGCGTTCATATTAGTCCAACGTGGCAGTTGTTTACTATTTCTAATTTATTGATTTATTTTAATTTAATTAATTAGTATCCAGTATACGTTGGATTTAAATGTGAATACTGATCTGATCTAAGAGGGATAAAATAAATTTGTATTAGCTTAATTTATATATCCCACCGGTACCAATAGCCTAAATTTTATCGATATCGATAAACATGAATGTATTGCCCAGCAGCTGTATTTTATCTGTAAGATTCGTACTTTCATCAAAACCGACATTTACGTGACGTTTCGTTGGTAACATAGAGCGATGTAAACTGATTGTTTTTTTAAGTGCTAAGTCCCGTCTCTTAAAACGTAGTGATTATATTCTCTTTGGCAAGATAAAGCATTAATAAAAAATATGAAAGTGAATTAAAAATAAAAAAGAAATAATACTCAGATTGTTTTTTTTTTCTTTAATGGATAAAAAACATAAACGAAAACGAATATATAGCCTACCTACTACTTACTTTTTAACCTAAAAGCCTAAATCCCTGCATCCAAAGCTACGTTTTACCATGTGCCGCGTTGTAACATGAAATGGTTATAATGTTATTATCTGTCCTACCTATCTGTCAAATTCTACTATTGAGGTTGAGAACGTCAAAATAATTTGCAGGGAGATTGCCATCTGATGCGTAGCATTGCCAAAGATTACAATATAATATTAGGGCATAGATAAGAAACTCAGCTATATAATTGTATAAGATAGGTGGCGCCATCTATCTCTTGAACCGTTAAACTATTTCATACTATAGAGCTATACTTAGGATGCATTTAGTAAACCAATATAATTTGGTTTTCTTTGTGCAATTGGTACAACGCTAAACTCAAGTCTTATTTATGCCAAAAATTAACTTTGTTAATAAACTTTTTAACCAAGAGCATTAGCGTTATTCCAATCACACGTTATAAGAAATAAATAAAACAGGAGTTACATGAAATTATTTTATTTTCACTTTCCAAAGGAAGGCATATTGTTTACAGGAATAAATTAAATGTTTATCTTCTTTAATTTATATATTTCTTCTGCTATTTAGTTTCTTAAAGCTGGTAATTCTTAAATCAATGAAACTTATTTTTCTAGCAAATACGAGAATGTTTAGTTCTTAAATATAAAAGATGTTAAGTTTATGAATCTGAAGTTAGCCGAATTTCGAAAGTAAAAATGTTTTAACATATCTATAAATGCAAAAAAAAGAGTAATTGAATAAAAATAAGAAAAGGAAACCAATTACTAACGTAATGAACTAAATTAACCATCAAGTATATTTTTAATTTAATTAACTGACCATTCAAAATTTGTACTCACTTTTTCGTCGTGAGACTCCTATTAGGGAGAATAAAAATTGAGAGTATAAATGTTGAATGGTAAGTTGAAATAAAGTATAAGTATATTATCCGACGGCGTTGTGAACAACGACGTTTTTGTATTAAAAGGGTAATGAATGTCAAAGAAATTAGACAAGTTTGTCAGGATCGTAAGGTCTGGCACTTCATACTCTCTGCAAACCCCATAAAGGACTTGGCGTGGAGATATGTATGTGTGTATGTATGTATAGTAGAAGTCAAATCGTACGGGTTTTATTCAAGGGTGATGTTAAAAGTTTCGAAATCGGCGAGTTGAAACGATGACTAAATATAAAAGAAACTACACAAGTGTTTTTTTATTATTTTAAGATATTGGAAGGCAAACAAGCAGGCGGATTTCCTGATGGTAAAAAATTCACGCTGCCTTAAAACATCAAAGGTGGAAATGGTGCGTTGCCAACCTGAGACTGGGATGTTAGGCCTCAAGCTAAGTAAATTTACCGGCTACCTTATACTCCCAACTGGAACGCATCAACGGCAAGCACGACGCTATGGCCGCAGGAATAGATAAGACGGTAGTACCAATCCGGGCAAGTCACCGCGGAACTCTACCACCTACTCAGATGTCACGGTAATAGTAACGGTAAGTCTATGCTCGCCTTTTACGAGCAACCTGGCTGGAAGGCAGACGGCCTATTCTGCAAAGGAGCCCGGACCAACACAGGGAAAACAAGATCTGCAAGGATATTGACATTTGGCACTTGATACTCACTGCTAACCACATGAAAGACTTAGCATGAAGTTTTGTATCCAAGTACTTAAAAGCATACTTACTTAATTTCATCCTATATCTGATTTCCTTTTTTTATTTTTAATTACTCTATCATCTATATGACATATTAAATACTTTTATTCACTTCAGATTCATTTATGTTTATCGTTTCCTTCCTTTGTGTTTGATAAAATATAAATGGGCTTTTTCTTTTATTGGGTCATTATTGTCCCAAAACGTTATTTTGCCAGTAAGGATATTGTTAACATCTTTGCACCAATTGTTAATGAAAAACATCACACTTTTATTTACTAAATATTTATATAAATCAGCACCATGGGTTTGACAATTTAAAAACTGTCTATTCAAATTAATTGTTATAATTAGTTTTATATAATTGTTTAAATTTTTTATAGTACAGTTTTCTTTTAAAACTTCAATGCAAATATTTTCAACCTGAGCAAAAAAGTCAAAAAATGCCCTTGTCGGGTAGCACAGCCATTTTTTCCCGCCAAATTCTTTCATTTTAATAAATTTATGAAAGTTTTGTACTTCATTTGACTCTAAACTAGTCGTACACGTTTCACATTTTTTAAAAATATTCTTTTTTGCAAGATGTCCTAGCCACCCACTGCAATAAGCTATCGCTGCGCTTCTTTCACAATCCACTGGAGATTTCGAAACAATCATTTTGTCCATATCTATAGGTTCTATATTCATGTGTAAGCTACTAATTTCATTATCACATTCAATCAGGTAATTTTTGTCAGGATACATTAATAATTTTTTTAATGACTGGAGACACACATTATCATCCTTCTCACAATTAAACCCGACTGAATGTGAAGATGAAATATTATTTATTAATAATGTTTTAAATGCTGCTTCAAACGCCGTTGCTGTAGGCATGATATTTTGACAGCCATGAGCTCTAATTGCCCCAAAAAAATTCTCCAGTGGATCCTGGTTGAAATTACGCAGCAGTAAAGAAGAGATCCCTTTGGTATGTAAAAATTTAATTATTTCTTTAAAATTTTCAATCGTTTTGATCCAGCTTAATAAGGAAGGAACTACTTTTTCTCGATTACGAACTACAAATTTCATTGATTTTAAAATTGGTATGCTATAATTCCACAATTTCTGGTGTGGTGAAACAGGTGTTACAGCAGTTCTATACAATTTACCCTCTCTGATTTGGCTATAGCTGCCATTGACGCTGTCAAACAAATCATCAAAGAACAGAAGGAGATCTGCTGTTTCTGTACTTTCTTTTTCTATGTTACCACATTCTGAAAAAAAGGAAAAGTTAATATATATTTGAAATGTAACTTAAATGAACTATGTATTTTTAATTGATGTTACTAATTTAATTGTGGGGTTGGTACCCATTGTAGCATTTACATATAAATTATGTAATAAATATAATTTTACATGTTTTGCTTTATTACATAGACACATATTTTTGATGGGATTTTACTATTTTTTTACAAATAAAATAAAACAGAATTTACAAAACATTTAAAGTTAAATAATATGCATTTCAAAAATATATTTTGTTCTGTATATTTCCAACTTAGTCAAATCAAGCCATTAGCTAGCACAGGCTCTAAAAGGGGACAAAATAGTGTTTGGGCATATTGATTTTGACCTAATAAACACAGGGCCATATAGTACCATTGAAAAATTAATAGGTTTACCAACTATTTAACAATATATAGTGTAAAATTAAATCTCTTGGACAAGTTACACAAATTGAGTCTAATCCCAAAGTAATCAAATTATATGCTTGTCTTATAGTTGTTAGTCAACGACTTTTATACATAGAAATACTTAAATAAATACCAGAATAAATTTAACAAACACCCACACCTGGAAATGCAGACATCTAAACGTTCAAAACACAAATGCCTGCCCCGGTTGGGAATTAACCCCGAGCCTCGCAGTTGGTTGGTGAAGTTAGGCGTGTACTTACGCTAGCCCCTCGCCTTATGAGGCGGTCAATTCTAATAATTGTGATGATAAGACGCACGCACCTAATTTATTAAAAATCTTATGAACTATGCAATTATGTAAAATGAAAGAAGGGTTGAAGCATATTTCTAACAAAAAGTAAAGTATCTTCACACCCATATCCCCGAAGAAGTAGGCAGAGGCACAACCAGGGCACCCACGGCTAGCCAAAGCCACTAAGTCCCACAACGAGGTAGGTGGCAAGCCTATCGCCAACCGGGCACATATCCAATCCCGAGCAACTTTTTTCATTAGAATATTAGAAAACTCAAATTTTCTTTTTGTTGCCCGACCCGGGATTCGCGCCCGGGACCTCATGCAGTCAAGTCCAAACCCTTAACCGCTAGACAACAGAGAATAAAAATAAGTTAATGAAGAACAAGAACTTGGATAAACACATCACTTTCTTGTTCTTCATTTATTAATAATATATTAGTGTAAAAATTTTAATGTAATTAAAATAAATTATTACCTGCCATGTAACCAAGAGCGACACCAACAGACTTGCTGAATATTTGAGCACAATGCTTTACCCTCATCTTAGGTATTTGCTCTGGCAGAACATGCTGCGCTGTTAGTTTGGGAACAAGCTTTACACCTTTATATCCAGGATTGCGGTTAAATAAACTCACAATGTGGCTCCATTTAGCAATACAATTTTTGCCTTTTATTTTATATTTTAAATCTTTGGATAGTAGGTTATTTCTCACCCCTTTCAGAAGATGAGGTGGGTCATAAATGGGAAAAATCTTTTCATTGCTGACACAAAAAAAACTATCTCTGTATTCCTGTCCTTCTCTTATGTAACCTTCTTTTGTTTTATTTATTAATAAATGTATAGCTGCCAAATTTGCTGTGCCTTGATCGCAAACAGTGGCTATTACCCTTAGTCCAGTTTCTTGTAATTTTTCTATATTTTTTGTTATAAGGGCTTGTAGTTCAACAGCCTTTGTGCTTCCGCTACAAAAATAGTATGCAATCGGCTGTTTATATTTTTTGAAGATCCCTCGGACCATGAAAACAAGTGCATGATTAGCAAATTCTTTTTGGGTACTTTCCCCATTATCTGAAAAACCTATAATCCTATCATTTATTTTACTGAAGGAAATGCCTGGCCCGATGGCCATTTCATCAAATATGAGACTACAATATTTATGTAGATCAGGCATCTTGTCTACTCTCTTTTTTAAGTTATCAAATAAAAGCTCATTTACACCTGCCTTTAGATTTAATTTGCTAAGAAGTATTTGTAAGGTTCTTCTGGTTGGCAAAATACACATATTAGACAACAGTCTATAAGCTTTTGGGGAAGGTTTATATATAGATAGAGCTAATATTTTTTCATCAAGAGAAAATCTACGTCCTTGCTTCTTTTTACCAGACTGAGTTATCTGCATCTGACAGAATAGTTTTGCCGTTGGACTCAACTTTTTTGATACAATATCAAAAGCTGTCAACTTCATAATTTTTTTCATTAAATTATACTTTTTTTTCAAATACAGTTTTTCCTTTTTCAATTGATCCAGCTTCTTATAAATGATTTTAAATTCTTTAAAATCTTTTAAAGATACACGAGCACCTGGAAAAAATAAATAGTGGTTTAAAAAATTGAATTACATTATGTAGTGCTATATAGCGGTCCGGCATCGGACTTGACTGCTTGAAGTCCCAGGTTCGATTTCCGCTCGGAAACAAAAGAATAGAAAAATTGTATTTTTCCTTATTTTATTGCCTCTATAGGTCTAGGTCTAGCGGTCCGATGTCGGACTTGACTTCTTTAGGTCTCGGGTTCGATTTCCAGGTCGGGCAACAAGAAAATAGATTCTTATTTTTCAATAACAAAAAAGTTGCCCGGAACTGGAGGTGTGCCCGGTTGGCGATAGGCTTACCACATATCACATTGAGGGACTTAGTGTCTTCAGCTAGTCATGGGGGCACTCATGGTTGTGCCTCTTAGGGGATATGGGCTTGAAGATACTTTCAATTTTCTAATAAAAATAATATTGCTCGGAATCGGATATATACCCCGTTAGCAATAGGCTTGCCACTTATTACATTGTAAGACTTCTTTAGCTAGCCATGGATGCCTAGCTTTTGCCGCTTCGGGGATATAGACTAGAAAATACTTTCTTTTAACATAATATTACAACTTATTATTGAAAATGTTATATTAACCACCCGATCAATCACAGCGTTTTTTAGAAGAAAATATTTACCTTTAGGTTTCCGTGTTAATTTTAAGTTCTGGCTATGTTTAGTTCCACATTGAGGTAATTGATGAGGTGTTTGCATATCTGAAACATACACAGTTATATGATTGCAAAAAATTATATAAATTATGCCTGTCTAACTATTGTTAAGTTTGTTACATAGTTAGTTTTACCATTTCTTCAAGAAACACCTAAACGAACTTATAATAGTGAAGTTTCAATAATATTGTTAATAATAATTTTATTTAGGTTGACATTTTGTTCATATAAATTAAATAAAAAAACAACAATACAATTACATAAAATACAAAACACAACTGATAAGATTGCACGTGGTACATAGTTTAAAGCAAAAATATTTTACTTAACACCACAGAAAAATCTAATTTTGAGATAAAACATAAATACACACCTGATGGAATCTTATCGGGCTGTATCCTGGAGCTTGATGGTAACGGCTGCACTAATGCACTTGAAGCATCTGTAAATATATAAAATTTCTTTACTGCTACTACTTAATAATTGTAATTATTTAATATAACATTTAAATATAGACAATATTGACATATTTAAAAAAAATAGATAAGCTTAATTATAATTAACACAATTTATACATACCAAAGGATTGAAATATTGAATGTGACATTTGATATTCAACATTTAATGTTTGTTCTGGCACCACAAGTTGCAGCTGTTCAATGTGTTGCTCCTGTAGTCCTAAAAATTAATAAATACAGTTTTAGAAAAATATTCACAAATTTAACAACCACTTAATGAATTTGTGTATACCTTCTATATGTAATACAGGTATAGCTAAACGACTAAGCCTGTTATTTGGATACAAATGAACTTGCTCAAAATGTCTGCGACAGACACGTCTATTGTTATAGACTGACGTTTTTTCCATTGTAGCCACAGCTCCACCAATTAAGAAAATCCAAGATGTAAATTTCTCTGGATCTGTTACTGGGTTAGGAAACTTGTGTAAAGTAGACCCTGCAAAAAAAGAGAACTCATTGAATCATACACAGCTATTATTTACTACCTGACTAACCACCCTTCGTAGATGCCACATAGAATTCACTAATGCCCAGTTCCCATATTCAAAAAAGGAGTCGTTTTGCTTACGAACTGTAGCTTTATGTACGAATCGTAATCATTAGCTGTTCCTATAAAAAACTATTTGTAGGATATTTACTGATAAGCAGCGCTATCTAACAACTTACCGATGGGAGGGCCAGAATAACTAGACCATACGACAAATGTATGGAGTTGACCGCTACTGGTGTTCCTATAAGATTGAGTTGGCATGATTTATTCATCCGTTGCGCTTTTTTCGAGTATGTAGTCGGTTAGTGACTTGAAAACAAAAAGTGATGTGAAAATGTGTTAGTTAAGTGTTAAAATTATATTTTGGTAAGTGATAAACAATTTTATAAAACACTACACATCATTTAACTAGTTTTACATAAAATTTAGCGATATTTAAGTCGTTCATGTATGTATGTATGTACTTGTGACGTAACGACCAAAGATTTTAACTATTTCTAATTATATAATAAATTATTCTTGTAAATAACATTTGTCATATGTTTATATGACATATCTACAGATAAAACATATAAGTTTTATGAGTGTCTTCCACTAAATACTCCATAATAAGAGATTATAAGAGATTAAATAGCATTTGACACTTTTTCGAACATGCAAAAATTTAATTCTATAGAGCTTGTGTTGTAAAATATTTGCATGGACATTGATGTTTCTGTAATTGCATTCTGTTAAACGTTTCATGTTTTTTCGAATAAAGTATACAGAAGGTAAATAAAACACGTTTGTTTCTAATAAGAAATGTTTTTATTGGGAAAATCGGAAAAAACACGGAAAGTTTTTTCACATTTTGTTTGTTGCAAATGGTTTTAAGACTAAACATACACATTTTTACGTTATTACGTAGCTTAATTCTCAAGGATTCTAAAAATATATACATTTATACTTTTTTAATACATAAATCGAAAGATATCATCGTTATTCGCCAATTTTATTTTGCTGCCATTTTTCGCCTAACGTGTTGGCCATCGGGCGGGAAAATCGCTTTTGCTTTTGGACTGTTGACCGGTTATAAGATCTAAGCATACACAGTTTTATACTATCTTGTGATAATTAGGTATTTGGGACACATATATAACAATACCAATAGTAAAATTAATAATTAGCTGTTAAAAATAAGTATATGAGATAACAAAGCACAAGTATCCTACATTTTATATTTTAATCTCAAAATCAGTCTGCCTTGGAGGAATGTAAAAAGAAATTTGATAATAATGCTTGCTAGCTAGTTAAGAAGATTTTCAAAGATGTAATTATATTTTTGACCTGTTAGCTTTATATTAGACATATTATGGTTTTTAATAATGTTCCCATTTTTGTTTGAGTTGGTTGGCATGCTTGAAAATCAGACTATTCATGCAATAAACTCATTAATGAGTCCTTCTATTACTTAAGTATTTGTCATTTATTAGGTGATTTTTGGTCAACTTTAAATCAGACCAACTAAAAACTTAATCCTTCGCTTCACTTTCTAAATGTAAATATTTTACACTGTTCATAAAATTTGCTATACAGGTTTTAGTAAAAATGTTTCTACATTTTCCTACAATCGGGTGTGTATAAGATTTTAATGCGGCTTCCAATACCAGAGAACTGAATCGGGATTATTTTGATTGGGATTCTAATTGTAATTAGTTTGAAAAAATCAATATACAGTAACATAGCAACCAGTAAAACACTAGGTTTTAGGCATAGTAAAGAAAAGCCGGTTAGGTAGTTTGTAAGAAGTTTTGTTACTCAGTACATATTTCTATTTATGGGTTTGTAAAGTAAAGAATTTATAATTACAGTCATGGTAATTAATTTTTCATTAATCAATACTCTTTTTAGTTTTTACACTCTTAGATTTGATGAAAAATTATGTACAAATCCTAGTAAAACATTGAATATTTAATGAAAAAACAGTTTGTAAACATGAGACATGCTAACTGAAATAAAAACAAACATCAATTGTCAACCTTGAAACTTCAAACATGAAAAAAGATTTTGGCATGCGCGAGCCGGGATTTGGGTTTTGTTATCACAACAGCACTAACAGCTGTATTATACAAATAAGATGTTTTTTGATTTTAAAACTATATTAGTCTAAATTTATTGTTGATTTGTTACATTATGTATTTTTTAATAACAATTTTGGTTAATATCATAATGTAATAAGTGTTACTATAATTTTATAATATATAATTATTAATTTACTGATCAAATAAATAAGCTTAATGCAATATTAAAACGCAGGGAGGGACAAAGATAGCTGCCAGTAAAATATTTACTCACGGCCGCTTGTCGTAGGTAATAAATTAAAAGCACTTGTGGAACTATAAATTACTCATTGTTATTAGTAGGCAAAAACAAATGGTCAAATTTACGGATGACGCTTAGTAGATTATAGGAACCGGGCATTAGACACACTCACACATTAGTGAATTTTCTTATAAATACCTAAATTATTAACTAATTGGACTTGTTACGCATATTGGTTTCAAGTAACAAAGTTGTAAATACTTTTTGGTATTCACATTGAAAACCTTTACAGGATCTTCTCAATACAATTTACAATCAGATTCAATATGGAAATTCCAAATGACATGATTACCAGAGTTTTGCACCAACATACCTACTGTATGGTACAGTTGTATCTTTTTTGCCAAATTTACAAAAGAGGTTAGATAGGCGTAGACTGGATAAGAGACAAAAAAAAACATTTGCTCACTACCTATGCTAATAAAACTAATAAGAAAAAGATTTGTACAAACCATCATGGATAGTCGTTGGACATCCTGGTACACAACAAACTTCCTTTGACATGGTTTTAGTTCACTGATCACAGTAATGGGTCCAAACTCTTAAAAGAGGGCCTATGTATCACAGTAACTTATAAAAACCGAGTTTTAAGTTCAAATGTTCCACAACAAAGGAGCGAACTCAACTTTGGGAACGGCACATTAACTTTGTATCGCGGCACAGTAACTTGGAGGAACAAAAGTTCTAACTCAACAAGATAGCACTTATACACACGAAACGAAGGCAAATATTACAAATCACGATGCGCAAGAGTACGAATCGAAACTGTAACAAATCGCCAGTTTGAATTTGACAATAGGCTTGGGCAAAAAATATCGATGTATCAAAATATCGATATTTTTTTAGAAAA
>NJDC01003589.1:0-24998 GCA_002245475.1 Calephelis virginiensis
GAGCACAAGCATTAAGACGATGTCACTGGGCCCACTCAACTTAAGTATTTCACTGGAAAAAAGTGTCCAACGCACTGAACTTCGCATCAATTTCATTTCTGGCTTAGTGCTTCCACAGTGCGGGATGATTGACATTGTGTTGCCATAGTCATCTAAAGTTCTATTGGAGACAAAAAAAGAGAATTCCTCTTTCACATCATGACCCAGCGAGTTATCACTCCGCGGTAAGGATGCTAATGATGGAAAACATCTTTAAACAGCCTTGGCAAGAGATTAGAACGCTCTTGAATCCCCCGAAGGCAAACGGATCAATTTCTCGCCAATTCCGCCGATATGCTCGCATTTTGCCAAAGCAATGGCTCTTTTGAAAGACCAATGTTTTACTTCTTTTTAAGAATCTAACGATAGCTAACGTCACGTCCGTTACGACAGGCTAGACGTACTTCGACTCGTATTGCCACACCGGCCAGATTTTCGCGGGTGTTATATTTTGTTTGTGATTTGTGTAACTATGCTGCGTAGTTAATATTTGTGTATGGTTTTGGTTCAAAAATAAAAATAATGTATACTAAGAAGGTTTCTGGTAAAATTATTGAAAATAAAGAATGCACGAAGTGTAAAACTTGTAATGGAAATTATTAGCGTCAAGGTAAAGGTACAACTTCTTTAAAACTCGTAGACACAGAATGAGCTTGCTCTACTATTGATGTCTTTATAAAGAGAGAAGATTTGATTTGATTTGTTGTGCCGCTTGCCTTTCAATATTTCTGCTTTTTCATATCAATAATTTAACAAATTTACTTACCCCGAACTCTCTTGCCAGTTCAGCTAATTTTGTATCGTTTTCTGTAGCAGGTTCCACCCATAGTGGTATGCCGGACATTGCGAGTTTACCTGAAAATATTGTGGTTTCAGTATTAATCAGTTTAAGCAAACAATTACCTAGTCTCACAAATCCACAGGGTTTCCGTTTTGAGCCATTCAGCTCTGCAGCCCTATAAACTTCTAGGTTACTAAATTGATTATCGTTCAAATCCCAAATTTCATGAATATGTATATACCTATACAAAAATTAATTTCTATTTTCTAGCGCCTGATATATACGAGGTTACTCTCAGAGATCCGGCCAAATTTTAATAGAAGGGAGTTGATATAATAATGCATTTTAAATATTATTGCCAATTTGTAGTAATTGCTTTTATAAATATTCGTTTAAAATGTTCCGCGTTAATAATTCGCTTGTTGTCACGCTATGTACCTAGTACGAGTTATAGCGTCATCAGTTTGCGCGTGCGATTGCAGTCGGCCGGAATCAGTGGAATGATTTGTTTACGTTGTACCACACATTTTGTATTTTGTGTTGGATAAAATTCTGACGCTGCGTCTTCACAATGGACCATGATGGCTCATGACTGACGTTCACGATTTAGTAGAGGGCGTAATCGCCTGTGAGCGGCCATGATGGATTGTAATCGAGCGTGATCGCCGCTGTGTCGGTTTTCGGCCATTCATCAAAGGAAATTCGGGCCATGATCGACGGCGCGTCCACACGATCGTCGATATTTGTAGGTAGTGAAATATTGGAGCTCTTGCATTTAAACTTTTTAATATTCTGGATTTCTTATTCACACATTTAGAATATCGCATAAAACATATATTTAGGTTTATATTTTTAAAAGGGTTAAGTAGACGTTTACAACAGAAACTAGTGAGTAGTGTAGTATTTTTCCGTCAAATTAGTATTATTTACCTGATCTAAATTGTTAGTAGGTTAAAATTTATTTGGCGATGTTTTTTACAGATAAATCCAACAACAATTTGTTTGGCTCGAAACTCTTAAACACTAGCCTTGTAGATCCGTGAAAACAGATTCGCGGTCAGACTAATTAATTCTCCCGGGCCAATTATGATACAAAAATAGATTAGGACTTTTTCCTTGTTTTTTTCAAATGATAAAATGTTTTAAAATCCATTAAAAATATATTTACAGGAATAGAATTTGCAGTTTTCTCCTTTTCTTAGTCGGTTAAAAACTGATGTAAGCTAGTCGAGCCGAAACATATTGGAATATAATAAGATTGATAGGCAATGTACGTTAGAGTTAAGGGTTTCGGCTTTATGTGTTATATAATTATAAAACACTTAAACATAGTGATGTATTCATACATAAAACTTTGACTGAAATGAATAAAAAATAGCTATTAACGACTTGTACTTATTAAAAATTTATTGTCTGAATTTACCATTCCATCTTTAGTATTGCAATTAGCGTTAGATCGTTAGATAGGCAGCCTACATTAGACATTGATAGATGATTCATCTTGAAAATAAGTAGCAATTACAGCGTGATATTGTAATTTTCAATTTGTAACAATATTTTACAAAATTTTTCGTAACAACTTAATAAGGAAAGAATGGAATAAGGTCAAAAGACACTAAAAAACATTAGACATTCAAGACGCAATTTTGTTTGCTATTTTAAAAACTTATATCGTGGTATAACTTTTTTTAAATCTAGTGTCATAAGTAAACTTAAAGTTCATCGATAGCTACTAATGCGACCAACAGCCGTCTTTTAAGTA
This sequence comes from Calephelis virginiensis, assembly GCA_002245475.1. Taxonomy (NCBI): domain Eukaryota; kingdom Metazoa; phylum Arthropoda; class Insecta; order Lepidoptera; family Riodinidae; genus Calephelis; species Calephelis virginiensis. The sequence continues at coordinate 2,583 of NJDC01003589.1, forward strand.
TATAACAGTTGCACCCAGATTGTGGATTAGAGTTAAAGTAACGGTTACTTCTTTCAGGGGTTTTCAAGCGCAATCATAGGCGGTCAATTCATAACTAACATTCAGTAAATAATATCAGTACGTTACATGAAATATCGCCGTCTTCAAATTCTGAAGTCTCATTAAACCTAACTGACGACGGTGAATCAAATTAGCATTGATTTAATTACTTTTTTGTTATAGACTTAGGCTGGATTTCACAATCGAATTTTAGTGTGATTAAAGTAAAAACATGTTGAGATTATTGCCAAGAGCGTCAATCATGTCAATTTTAGTTTATAAAAATTTCGTTGCTGAAAACATTTGTCAAATACTTTATTATTAAATTATTTTGAATAGTAAGCAGATACGTAAAAAATGAAAATTTTGTCAGTATTAATTTTAATTGCAGTAACTTGTCAATGGAATCATAACCGATCCACAGAACTAAGTTTTACTAAACTTGGTTTTCAATTCAATGGTCGATAAAATCAGCCTTCATTGGGCAACAAAACAGTGCTATCTTTTGATTACTACAAAATTATAATCTAATTTTGTACATCACAATATTGTTCAGTCGGTTCATAAATATATACTGCATTGCATTAATTAGTGCAGTAATATTATTTTTATTCTTACAAATCAATCAAACATGATTTTGCAAGTCATAAAATTGTTTGCTTAATTCTGACAGAATTGTGATCTGACAGAATGACAGAAGGGTCTTTCTAGCACAAGACAATTAAAACTGAAATACCAACTTTATCTTAAAATTTAATGTATATTTAATAGTGATGCAAAACCTTCAATATTACCCTACTGGAAATAGCTACCATACAATTTCGTAACTAAATTTAAATAGGTCGAGACGTCCATCTCGTACGGCTGCCAATGCACAAATGTGTGGACGGTAGCGCAATCGTAGAGGCGATCATTCTACATATAACGGGCCATCATGGCCCATTGTGAAGAGGGGGCGTAAGCTGTTTTCTATTTTTAATTACTTAAAAGATCGAAAGTGATATCGATTCCCAACCCTCTCTCGAAATTTGGCTAGTCTTTAAATGTAGCCCCGTGTATCAATAGGCTGTCGTTAGACGGTAATCAGCTGTTATAAACATACACTCAAAGTATGTACTATGTACTAACAATAGCTTGTCCCACACTTTTTATTCATGACAAAATGAAAAACCCCCACAGGGTTCTGAGATTTTGTTTTTTGAAATTAACTGCTTATCACTGCAATCTTCGATCATCCATTCAATTGTCAAAGTAAAAGTTAAAATAAATACAGAAATCTAAAAACGAAAATTTCTCAATATATTATATTTAGGTATACAAGAATGCCCCTTTAATACGTAGGATACGAATAAGTATTTACGCTAAATAAAGGCTAGGCTCTAACCATTTTGTTAAAAAACATAAACTTAAGTACTCTGTATTACAGTGTAACTACTTCTATAATGTCAACTTAAACGTTGGAATATGTAGTCTATGTTGATTAATAAGACGGGTGATACATAATTAATACATAAAATCAGTTCAAACCATATTTGTATTTAGGTCGGTATTCCTTTTCGTACAGTCTCCAAGCCTTCGCGTGACCTATCAAAATATTCTTATTGCATAAAAATGGCGCTATAATAGATTCTTTTCTTTTAGGAGGATATGTCCCAGCATTATTTACGAAATCACATTCCAGAGCACCCTCGTTTATGGTGATCCAAGTCTTTACCCTGTCAGCGTACAAGGAGAACAGGATCCCCGCATAGTCTCTGTATATATCCGTAATGAAAGGGTTCAGCCAGCCTCCTGTAAAATATAAAGAGTGGCTTTCACAAGCTTGGTTGTCTTTCTGTACTAATAAAATAAAGCTAAATATATTTTGTTTACTTGTACATCCATCAACCAGTCAACATTAAAATAACATTGTAATATTGCTTAACTCAATGCTTTAGGAAGGCTATAGGGTATACATCATGTTTGCAATTTTATTGACCAAATATTATCATATTGTAATCATGTAATCAAATAAGAAATATTGGAGAAGTGTGCATTTGACAGAAAATCGTATATTCATAAACAGGCTTACCCAAATCGGCCAGTTTTTGAGGCATATCATTATGATATATAGTGACCACCGGTTCAATGCCTTTCTCAATCAGAGCGTTGATCAGCTGATCGTAATATTGTACGCCGGCTTTATTGACTTGGTTGGGTAGACCTGTAGGTAAGATTCTGGACCAGGATACGGAGAATCTGAGAAAGATTAAATTTCTATGCCATCCTTATCTTAACAGAATAGGTAATTCATGCTTAACATCAACGCTTTTGAATAATGGCGCGTTGCCAACCCGAGACTGGTTTTGAGTTTTAGGCTATACTAATTGTACTGGCCACTCTACTTTCAAACGTAACACGATTGTTTTGAGAACTGGCGGTATGATGACAAAAATAGGTAAGGGCTTGACCACAGCATCACGTCACGGCGTCGTCACGTGGAACGGTGCGCTAACATGCCACAAAACGGTACTTCCCGGCTTAATGCGATTCTCGATTAGTTAATGTTTCACTGTCTAAGTTTTTTTTTGTATGATATTGGAAGGCAAACAAGCAGGCGGATTTGATTGATTATTGTGAATTTGTGAATATAACAATATCCTTTTTTTTAACAATAGCAGAGGCAGAATACGTGGTGTGCGGTCCACACCTAGGATAACGTAACGTATAATTATACGTATTTTATGCTTTTTATCAAACACTAACTATCCCGTCGAACTTTGTTCCATCCATTCAGTTTGTATGGGAAAAATTAAAGTGTTTTTTCCTCAGTTTTTTTCCTTTTTATAATCTTTTAAACCTTTCCTTAACTTGAACAAATAATTAAAAACCAAAATTAGCCAAATCGGTTTAGCCGTTCTTGAGTCTTACCGAGATTGGCGAACACTAAATTCGTAAATTACCTATTAATTATTTTTCACTTTTTTTTTGCGTTTTGTTTCATAAATTTAAATCTGTTTTTATGCTCTCTAAAATGAAACTTAATCTACATTTATGTGAAAAATGTGTATTTAAAAGTTTTTAAAAAATATTTATTCATGTCATGTCATGTCTACATATTCTAACACAGCGTGGTCTGCAAATATTTAACAAAATTAATTATATAGTGTACCTAATTATGTTATCTAATTATTTTATATAACTTAGTTAAGAATATTTTTATTATAAACTTAAACTAACCTTTAATAAATTAATTATTAATTAATTTTAAAATATTTTATTATGATCAAGTTTTATTTCTCTACCATATCTGTTTATGGCTGATTTTACAAAATTATCCAAACCATTATGTTTTGAACGGAAAATAACAATAATTGTACATGGTGTAGAAAGAGCACGATATGGATAAACAAAAATAGATTTGAATTTATTAATGAAATGCAAAATTAAGTAAAAATATTTGTTTGCGAAATATGTATAGAAGCTAATAGGTATAGCAAAATGTAAATCATAAGAAAATAAAAACTCTCATACAGGTAGTCTGTGGAGCACTCAGGATCAGGGATCTATTCCTAAAATTTAAATTTAAGTAAATGCAACATGAAAACCAAAATAGAGGTTTTTTTATTTATTTATTTTCTTCTGAAAATAATTTACATCTAAATTACATAAGTTTCGCCAAACTGTGAAGGAAATGTAGCTAGAACGTGTATCAGATTTTTAGTAAGAGATGTAGTAAGTGCCTATCGATATATGACGATAGTGCTTTTAACAGTAATGGAAGGAAGAAAAGGAGTGAGTGCACAGAATCGTACTAATTGGGATGTTGGTAAGCCTATTTAATACGAGATTTTGAGATAGAGCGCTAGAATCAATAAGCAATCGGCATCAAAATAAGTGCGCGGCAACAACATTCCAGTTTTGTGCTCGCCAACTACATTTGCAACAGTGACATTGGTGCCACAGAGTTTTTTTCGCCGTTTCGAAGACCACTTGTTACGAAAACATTTCAATGTTCTTCGGAGTTGACGACTCAAAAAAAAACCACCTGGTAAGGGCTATGAAGATTTTGGCTTACCTACTGTTCGGCAATTTGGTTTTTTTTTTCAAAATTGCGTTTCCTAATAATTCTTTCAAAAATGGATAGCTAATATCAATACAAATCAAAAATATTCAAAAAGAAAACTCAATAAATGTTATATTCCGAAGATAAAAACAACTAAAGTTTTACTATTAAAGGTTACGACTTTACGGGGTTCAAACAGGTTCACTAAGTTACAACTTTGGGAGCTCATATCTTCGAAATGTGACACTTTACGCGTTATTGTCTATGATTATTTTTTATCTGTATTGATGTTAGCTATCTATTTTTGAAAGTATTATTAGTGAACGTGATTTTGAAAAAAAAAATGGCGGACAGTAGGTAAGCCCGGCTTCATACAAAAATCTTTAAGGCTCTTTGAGCGCTATATCACAGGCAAGTTAAGCTGCTGATATACTCGTGTGATCGCGCAAGATATTTCTCAACCCTTTTATAGTAAGCCGTTCGTGTAACCAATTTCCCGCTTTCCATATTATGATATCAAGGCCCTTAGAGCTCTGATTCGCTTGGGCATGGTATGCTGAAGTGTAAGTTTTAGATATTCCCAACAGCTTTATTAAATTGCTCTTAAAAATATGATTCGAAACTTGGTACGCTGTCATTCCTGAAGCTAAAAGCGCATTATACTTGCTGCTCCTGAAACACTTTTGGTAGGAACATCTTTCCAATCCGTATATCATTGATGTCCATCGTTAATAAAGCTACTTTACGTAACCTTGCCAGTACGAGAGCGAACGAACTATGCCCACCTGCAAGATCTGGAAACAATCACTAAAATCACTAGTATCTGGACCAATTATTTATGTCCTAATTCATTTTTATTAAAAAATCTATTTAAAATATTTTTTCCCTTAGCGATTGTGTACCAACGTGAGTTGAGCCTCGAAACTGCACAAACGATTAAAAGATTTGGATATGTCCCTCTAAACTATCATATAAACATTAGCAAATGTTTTTTAAAGCAGTATTCTTTTAGATCTCTGCCTTTTTCACTGTTTTTTTAACTTAGTGTTTGTAGGTTACAGGACTAACTTACAGAAAAAAATCTTACCGGTAGAAGTGCAGTCCCATGTTGTGGGCCATCTGTACGTCCTCCCTCCAGGGGTGGTAGGAGTCACACGTCACGTCTGCGGTGGTGCCGTCAGTTATAGACGTGGGATCAGAATGAATCATCCTGTCCCATGCACTTTCACCCCTTCCTGTAAAAAATGCACTGGATTGCTGACATAATATAATGCTCGTAGGAAAAAGTTTTGACCAACAGCCTCGAATCGATGAACAATTGCATTAACAATTACGATATTAAACTTAAGATATTGTGCAGATTTTATATTATAATGTTTGTCATCCAAGGTTATAATCGAAGATCCAGCTGCAGAATTAGTACGGTCATCATTAAAACATATCTAGATATATCAAAGTGTGTCAGTATCAAGTGTTAAGTTTCACTTCACGATCATTACAAACCTGTCAAGCTACTTTCGCATATCTTAGTAAAAACAAGTATTTTCACGCCCATATTCCCGAAGGTGTAGGAAGAGGCACAACCAGGGCACCTATTACTAGCTGAAGACACTAAGTCCTACAATGTGATAAGTGTCAAGCCTATCGCCAACCGGGCATAATCCCGAGCAACATTTTTTTCTAGAAAATTGGAAATACCACACTTTCTTTTCGTTGCCCGACCCGAAATTCGAACCCGGGATATCATGAAGTCAAGTCCAACACTTGGACCGCTAGACTATCTATCTATTAGTATTTTTTTTACAAATACCGGTGTATTAATATTGGAGACTCTGAATACCTTTGGTTAGTAACCAAGCGACTTGGTCGCGAGTTATCGTTATAAGATCGAGGTGGGTATTCTTTCCACATGACCAAACAGCCGAACCACATTTTCTCTCTGACTTCGCTGTTGCAAATGCGATTGGCGAGCGTTATACTTATACCACAGAATTTTGTAACGTTTCACTACAACGGCATTTATCCTACTTTCATTCTTTTTATGAGATACACAACACTTGTTACTCTAATGTAACGTTGGGTTAAGTTTTGCAAAATTTTGCAAAGCGATTCTATCACTCTGACTCAAAATCTGACCAATGCTAAACAGTATGTTTAAATACCGTGAATTATCCAAAAGGGCACAATTCTTTGTTAATAACATTACCGTAAACATTACAATATAGTGTTATTTTTTAAAATAAAATATCATTTTCATGTAATGTACATTACAATATAGTGTTATTTTTTAAAATAAAATATCACTTTCATGTAATATACATTACAATATAGTGTTATTTTTTATAATAAAATATCACTTTCATGTAATGTACTTGCAAGATTACAGCACGTACATTACACGGCAATTTAGATTATTTTTAAAATATTACGCACTACCTAGGTAGTGGTATGTTACCTATATCGAACTTCAGTCGTCTGTCACTCGACCTTACGTCACAAGTTATATGTATTACGGGTTCCACACGGATTAAAACATTCGTTTGATTCCGTGTGAAACGTACATTTAATCCAAATTGTGATCTGCTTAAACAAAGTTTCCACCAAGGTCGCCTTTGTGGAAGTCGTGATTGGGGCGTCATCACAAACGTCTGGATGATGCATATCATATTATATGGAATGAAAAATATATAATTATTTGCGGATAGTGTTTGTCAAAAAGTTTTTACAAACTTTTACCATCTTGTGGTGTGCAAAAACTTTAATATTTATAAAAATTTAATTATTTAATTATACCTAATTATTTTTAATTTTTTTTTCGTTCCTTTGTAGCCTTGAGGAGGCCTACACAAGAATCTTCTAATGTAAGAGAGAAAAAAAAATAAAGTATGTCTTTGTAAACAGAATTTATATGGTAACAAAAATTACATGTGAATATTTATATCGACGATACTACAATTACCCGGAGTCGTAGGTCCTGGAAAACCTTATAACTGATATTTTAGAGTAGGTAACGAAAGAGAGGCCTTAACTCTGGGGATTCTCGGTCCTGGGCGCTCCACCCCTCCTGGTGTTCCTTTGTATTGTTCCGGGGTAAACGCTCAACTTAGTGAATATCGTCAGGCTCCAACTGGAGGGCGTTATTATAGATAGATCTCTTATATGTGCGATAGGTAGGGGTAGTATAGATAGCCGTACCGTAGAACCCTGAAAGTCGAAAGCAGGAGTCAGGGAGAGGTGCCAAAAGGACATCGACGGGAATAGGAGGATCTACATTTGCAGATCTCTCACAATATTCCCGGCGACGTAGTCTTGGAACCAGCCCCCTGAATAACACAGAAGAAAAGTACATAATATATATATATATATATATATATACACATAGCATTATAAGCTCTTGCGTAGGGATGTCGCCAGGTCTGCTAGAGAGGAAATAGTTTCATACTATAATTAGATAAACATACATTTGAATAAATACATAAATAATTATTCAAATAAATAAATATATATACATACATGTATAATCACAGTAGCAAATTGAATTAATAGAAGTTTCTTACCTAAGGCGGGTGTATGTTGGTTTATTAGCACTTTTGTAAATATATTGGCTAACTGTAGCCTTAAGTGACCAATTATTTATTAATTTAGTAGTTGCCTGTCCGGCAGCGTAAGGACAGTGCACAGGCAAAAGGCAACCTCGCTGGGAAGGTCCCGATAGAATATCAAGTGCGGCCTCGTGGTTAGGTGAGCTTATATAGATCGCGCGCTAATCACGGAGAGGCGAGGGGTGAGAGGTAACATCGTACGATGTGTTGTTGTGCGGCTTTTCCAGGAATGTTGGTGGTTCTTATGGAATGTTCTTTATAAGTACCCACAACGTGACACCTTACAAGATAAATTATTAATTACAAACAATTTTCAAATGCAAAGAGTTAACCCTATACTAACTATTCTAAACCACCGTAATTTGAAAGAAAGAAAAAAAAAGGAAATATATTTATTTGCGGTATATGCGTGTTGAAGTTGTTACAAAATTATTTAAGCATTCCAACATATTCTACCATATTGTGGTTTGCAAATATTTTATTATTTATAAAAAGTCATTATTTAATTATGTAAGTAATGTTTTAATGCTCATACAAAAACTTTAGTTTTATATTTATTAAGATTTGAATAATTATGAATTATATACAATTACAAAATGTAATAGCCTAGTAAATGTAATAATATAACGGCATCTGCCGTAAACTATCACCGTTTCCAAACCTAGCCAGGAAGGAGAAGAAATAAACTCCTCAGCAAGCCCAATTTCTGAAATTGTAATGAATTGATATTATTACAAATATTTTATTATTTATTCTTGTCTGCAAGAAATCTTTGACACTAAAATATGTTTTCTCTAACAGCAAGTCAAATACCTTCTTTCGAAATCTTTTTAATGGCAGTTATTTAAGTTAATCAGAAATCTGGTTGTACTCGTATATACGAACGGGCATGCAATATACATTATTTTTGTAAATATTGAGCTTTTGGTTAGGCATATGGAGTTTCTCACTATTTCTAAAATGTGATACACCTTGGACTTCAGCGTTTGTTTAAAACAAATGATGGTGTTATTTTTACAAAAACACATACAGCCGTAACATATAAACAAGGTAAAGGTAATAATTTGAGAGACTTATACAACACATATACAAACCTATCAATATTGTTACAAAGTGAATCAATGTGCGACTTCCAATCACAAAACTTATCAGTTTTTATTCCTAGAAAGTTGATAAAATTGACATTCTCTATAATATTATTATTTAAAAAAACATTTGATTGTTTAGTCTCTCGATAATGTGCTTGAAATTCAATTAATTTTGTCTTCGTAAGATTGTTTTAAAGATTATTTTAATTTAACCATTCTACCACCTTAGTCAAATTTCTACTTGTTTATTCAAATAAATCAACTTTATTTTTGAACCCGACAAGGAGGATCAGCAAATAAGGTGGATTCATGATTGATAGCATCAGGCGAAACATTTATGTAAATAAAAAAAAGTAATGGCTTTAAAACACAACCTTGTGGTGCAACCACAGTCATTAAAAGTACAATTGAAAGTATAGATTTTTCTACGGTTTCCACTTATTTTAGTGTTGGTCTGGGCTACTTTGCAAAATAGACCATCTGTTTTTCTGCCAGGCAGCTCGTAAAAGGCGAGCATAGGCTTACCATCACTAACACCGTGACATCTGACTAGGTGGTAGAGTTTCGCAGCAACTCATCCGGATTGGTACCACCGCCTTACCTATTCCTGCCGTCATAACGTCATTACGTGTCCCGGTTCGGACGGTAAGGTAGCTGGTAAACTTACTTTTGCTCGGGGCCTAACATCCCGGCCTCAGGTTGGCAACGCACCATTACCACCTTTGGTATCTCTAGGCGGTATAAATTTCTTACCATCAGGAAATCCGTCTGCTGCTGCTGCTGTTGCTGCATAAAAAAATGTCTCAATACATTTCTTACAATTCTTTAAATTACTTTTAAACCATTCTATAATTTACCGCTATAACATTTCTTTCAGGTTTTGTTAACAAAATTCTATGTGACTCATAGTCAAAAGCTTTACTCATATCTAAGAATACAGAAAGAGTTTTTTTTATTATAATTTAGGCACTCAGTTACTTTTTTAACTAAGACAAAACATGCATACACTGTAGACCTGGCTTTTCTAAATCCTTATTAATTATTTTTTAATAAGTCAAATTAAGTAAATAGCTGCATAATTTATCACACATTATTTTTCAAAAATCTTAGAAATTACTGGAACTAAAGTTATTATAGGTATAGGTATAATTGTTCATATAACACATATCCCCTTTTTTAAATAATGGTTTGACAATAGACTTTTTTAAACTAACAGGATATTTTCGTACTAAAAATGATACATTTATTATGTGAAAAACAGGCTTTGATATCACACAAGCAACATTCTTTAATATGTTGCCCTTGTGTTTTTCAAATTAAGCATTACCGTAAGGCGTAATAAGATTATACTCATCTACTGGTGTTAAAAATATAGTTTTATTGTGACTGGAAATATTACGAGATATTATGCTATTTGTAGAAAAAGGCTGATTTTTATTACAAGATTTACTTTGATTTATAAAGAACTCATTAAAATGATTACACATTTCTTAAGCGTCAGTATATACTAAGTTATTTATTTAATTTTTTTCTATGTCTTCTGCAGACATTTTATTTTGAAATGAACTTTTAATTATATCCCATACAGCTTTACATTTATTAGAAGATTGTTTTATATATTCTAACGATGTCTGTTTCTGAGACTTAAGTATACATTTAGATAATACCTTCTTATAACGTATGTAACTCATTTTATTTCCTTTTTTGTTATATTGGGAATACAATTGACATTTTACTTTACAACACTTTAAAAGACCTTTGGACAGCTATTCGTTTTTTATTGGCTTATTTCACACCTTAAATTGGCTTACCGCTAACATTCCAGGCTCCTTCAATCTGGTATGCTGATGTGGCAGCTCCGAACTGGAACCCAGCTGGAAACTTTAGATTTTCATGTCCTGCTACCAGCGCCAAGCTGTAGATTATATTTTCAATTCAAAAATAATAAATATGTATCTATAGACAGTGACAAAAACCACAATACACTTATCCTACTAATATTATAAATGTCAAAGTTTGTGAGAATGGATGGATGTTTGTTAATCTCATATATCAAATTTCACAAAATCAAATAACTTGGTACGCGGCAAAGTCGCGAGTGGAAGTCATTAGATCTATGTATGGTCGATGTTAGATCTACATCGACCATACATCCCAATAGACGCCTATTCTTTATAATTTTGCTTTGAAACAATTCTGGCAAATAGCTGAGGTGCGGGGAAGCAAGGAGCTGCTTTCTTATTGGCCCTTGCAATGACAACACGTCACATTCATAAACAGATATGTAAGATTAGGGATGAGACATATTTAATAAGAACAATATATTTTATAGATATTTTTTTATGAAGTACGATATTGTAACCGATTATATCGCATTTTGTTATTGCACGTCACATCGCAGCTATGCAACTCAACGTCTCAAGGTCACACATTTTTGCGGTTGAGAGTAATATCCGTACTTGAATATATTAGGACCTTACATCTGTATTGGCGTTTTGTAAGGGAGGAACATAAGTCGAATATTTTTAATTTAATATATTTATTTAATCAAAGTATGAACCATTGTTTCCTATGCACATTTGACATCTTATGGGTAATTCATTGATCCCTCTACTAAAAAATCATTCGAACGGGAATCAATAAAATCATTGAAAGTGGTTTGGACTGCAACATCCCAATTGAATTTTTCGAAAAAATCTCTTGAAGTTAGGTTCAGGTGCATCTTTTTTACATTCCAGTTGATGCTCTTCTAATTGAGAAGCCGTCTGTTGTGCAGTATGTGGTCTAGCATTGTCATGAAACAGTAGGGGCGTAAAGTGTATAAAACAATTTCTGCAAAATGTTGAGATTTAATTTACTGTATTTGGAATTTGGAATTCGGAAACTATTCTCTCGTCTGGTTTCTTTAAACCAAATTAGTTTTTTTTATTTTATTTTATGATCTTGTGGATACCTGATATAAAAACATACTTATCAAATTGAATTGTTTTTATTCATTCAAGTAATTCCCACCTGAACTACAAAATATCGTTGAAATACTGTAAACAAATTAGTTTTAAAATTGTCCTAGCCCCTTGAAAGTTTTATGACATACTGACCCCAACATAGCCTATCGGAACCACTCTTGAATTTATATCACCCAGATAACCACCTAATGCACCTAAAAGAGTTTAATAAAATTGGTTCAGCTATTTGTGAGTTATTCAATGACAAATAACAGCGCCCTCTACCGCAGAAGTTCAGTTTTACATCTTGTTGGTCCGGGTCCGCCGGCTAAAGTTGATCACCTGCCCCTCTGCCAGGCACCTCGTAAGAGTCGAGCACAGATAAAACAGGTAATTGTCAACAAGATCACTGGTGATAGAGTGGTGTGCAGCAACTTTCGTGGCTAGTTATCCACCGCCTGACCCATTCCTGCCGCTATAATGACAGTGTCACATTCCGATTCGGAGGGTAGGGAAGCCAGTTGATTTGCACAATGGGCCTTACATTCCGACCATAGGATAGCAACGCACATGTAACATCAGTGGTGTCTATAGGCCATCATTATCTGATGAGCCGATTAAGAGAGCCGTGTGCTTGTTCGCTGACTTCTCACATGAAAAAGAGTAACTATCCAGAGGTCAACTCATAAGTACACAGAGTAAGAAGTTTTTTATTGTTTCTGTCAGTGCTTAAATTTATCGATAAAATATATAAATACCTGCACACAATACCGGCACAAGACCGGTATCCTATTCGGGATAAATGAACAAAAATATCGATAAAATAGATTTGCACATTAGTCCATCTCTAGCTGTATGCAAAAGAAAGTGATAGCTTGAAAATCACATGTGTAAGAAAGGGATATAAACCCGCACCTAACAATGACTGACCAGTATATGATGAACTCCGATAAATATCAAATAATTTAAAATGTTATTATGAATGTATTTATTTTTAATTAACCTACGGAAAGTTGTACCATATTTTCGGTAATTTGAAGTGCGGCTGTCTTTACCGTACCTACTGTTTAATTGAACAAATAGTCATTTTGTATCTATTTTTTTATTTTTACGTGGTCGATACTGTTCATATCTTTTTAAGTATAATATGCTACATTAGAACAATTACACTTGTTGACAGAACCGTGTTGCCTCGTATGCGGCGTCTATTGGGATGCATGGTCGATGTTAGATCTATAATTATTTTAGGTTTTTATATTACATGCATTGTTGCAAGTGTCACATGTCGCCGTTTACTACCGCCAGCTGGTCATCGATTTAACTCAAATTTATTGTTAAATAAACTTATAACATAAGATACGTATGATAAACTTGGATCTACCATGTTGGTCCTGGTTTCCTGTCTAGAATAGAACTTCTGCCTGCTCGCCAGACTCCTCATAAGTAGCGAGAAAAGCTTATAGTATTCAATAGGCCTGTCGTAACGGAGTCTGTTAGGAACCTACCGCTTTGCCTATTCCCGCCGCTAAATGGTTATGCCATGTTCCGGTCCAAACGATATTAGACATTAGTGTTAACACAGAGGCAGTAGCCTACCTTGTTGTACCTGGACACCCACTAGCTGAAAACACTTAGTCCCACAACACGATAGAAGCAAACCTATAACTATCCCGGCACATGACATTTTGAACATAATGCACATGACGTTGTTTTTATTTTAAAATTGTAAAAACACATTTTATTAGGTAGCCCAACAGGGGAACAGAACCCGAGATTTCACGAAGTCAAGTTCGACACCGGAACGCTAGACCACAGAGGAAAATAAGACAAATTAACTGTTTCTACAAACACATACGTCATACATATACGCACGAAGACACACACACACACACACACACACACACGCACGCTGGCACAAATACACACGCTTATACTGTGTACATATACTCACATACCTACTCACCTGCAAAAAATGTTTAACACTTGAGTCAACATGACTGCGAAGTCCTTTGATTTAAAGTTCGACTAGGAATTAAGATTCGCAGAAAGAAGATGCATGTAGTAATTTTAAGTGAACTTAAAATATTTAAAAAAATACACAAAACCATGAAAAACACTAAAATGAATATAAACAATCGGTGCTAAATATTATAAGAGACTGTAAAAAATATCGTGTTATCAAACACTGAATTAATAACATATTAATAATCATAATGTCATATTATAATAAATAAAGTACAGGCTGTGTTAATATTACGCACATTTGTTATTTCCCTCCTCTTGGAGCCGTATAAGTCGTTCTTCAGACGATGGTCCTTCAACGGTGGCGATCCATAGCAGCGTGTATGGCATCGGAAACGTTGACGTTGAGAATGGCACGGATTTGGTCCGACAGTGCATTGGGTTTCTACCCCGTGGCCTTTTCCCCTGAATCTTCCCGGTGATGACTAGCTTTTCAAGATTGCCTCCTTCTTTCCGGGTAATGTGATTGAACTACTCAAGGAATCGAAGGAATATGGATTTTTATCTTGAGTTATCTCGAGTACCTTGACTATCGATACATTAGTTCTTTTGGCTGCCCAGTGGATGTGCAGCATTTTCCTCCTACACCACATTTCAAATGCATTCAAACGCAAACTGCATATAGAAATATGAAGAAGATAGGTAGGTATTAAGGTGAATAAAGTTGTCCACTACCTCAAGGTTCAGTTAATTACTAGCCTTCATTATGAAAGCTGGACATGTTCCTGGACGCTGAATATGTTTAAATAAAGCGGCACATAGCGCCAGTTTAAAGTGTAAATTGGCGCTGCCGCGTGCACTATACATTTTTATTATATTTATTCTGTTGTATATTCGTAAGTAGTCTTAAAATTAATACTACTTACGAAACCTTTTTTTTATCGTGGGAAAAAAGTGGCAGGTTATGTCAGACTCCTACTAACTAAAACCCCACGGTGTCCTCCCCTTCGCCCGGTACCGGAGCTGTGGGGACGCTTTGATACACTTCCAGGGTCCCGGCGGCGCTGGATCCGAAGATCGCGTTCTGGCAGCCCACCCAACAGTGGGCCGCAAACCGTCTGAAGTGGTACAAGGAGACACAGCGTGCACCACTTCGGTGTCCCAGTGGCGACAGGCACCCCCGTACCTGTCGCAGTCCCATCGCGACCGGGCGGGCTAAATGGAAAGCCTGCTCCCATCCTCCGCGGGCCGTGCTGCCGTCATCCCACGCGGGCCAAATGGCCTACCTCCCTGTGTGCGCTCCTCGTGTCCCTCTTGGGCAGAGAGGGGTACTGAGGAGCGCCCTCCCTGGTCCGTATTGGTTTTACTGGGACCAAATCCCACAATGTAATAGGTGGCAAGCCTATCGCCAACCGGGCACATTTCCAATCCCGACCAACATTTTTTTTAATTAGAAAATTGGAAAATCCAAATTTCATTTTGTTGGCCGACCCGGGATTCGAACCCGGGCCCTCGTGCAGTCAAGTCCAACACCCGAACCGCTAGACCACAGAAGCGGTTAATACACAAATTAAATAAATAATTATACAAATTGATGGGTTAGACAAAATCAAAGTAAAGAAAAAACAGGTTATTAGAGTTCAGGAAGTGCAAGTGTGTGATTTTAAAAAGAAGGGGGAAAACGTTTTATCACGATTCCTTACACAAAAAATATAATAAAAACCAGAATTGAAGGTAATAAAAAGATCTACAACTTTAACATTTACACTTTTTTCACATAACTTCAAAATTTATGACGAAAATCTAAAAAAAACGACTATTATTAACTGTCTAATAAACTTTATACTATATAAGGCATCGACAATGTTTTAAAAAATATAGTTTTTAATATTAGATGTAGGTGTCCATTTACTACTATTTTAATCCAATGCTGACAGGAAAAAAAATTGGGCCCGACAACAACTACCTAAAAATATTACAATAATTTTTATATTATTCCCATTTCTGACAAGTGTGCCAATAAATTGTAAGGTTTTTTATTACATAAATATAAAAAAAAAAACTATTTTTTACACCAAAAATTGTAGCAGCATACATTTTTTAAATACAAATCACTTGTCTTGATTTTTTTTGTGAAAATATGAAGGGTCAGCCAACAAGCCCATAGCTCTCCTGGTAGTAAGAGATAACCATGGCCTGATGTTATCACCGTCCGATGGCCGAGATTTAGAATTTTTTTAGATTTAGAAATTTAGAAGGCCTATCGTGTAAGTCTATTGGCTAACCTACCCTCCAAACTATAACTTGACAAAGTCGTTATTGCGACAGGAATAAGTTAAGCGCTGGATTCCTACCTGGGTAAATTGCTCCACAGCACTCAACCACTGGTGTTGTTGGCAATGACCTGTTCTTACAAGCTGCCTGGCAGTGTCGCAGGTGGTCTATTCCATCCAGTGGAACCTGTCTGTTCTCTGTGTCATAGACTTTTATTTTAAGGGTTATTTAAAATATAAACAAAATTGTATGTTGTTGAATAAATCTTAACATAGAATCTATATTTGTTATCGTCGGCACTTGGTGGAATTCCATTGTATTCACACTTTTTGCAGCCAATACTTGTACTTATCCACAACACAATTTATTTAATACTTTTCGTTACTTTATAGCCAACCGTTATTACTTTTTACAGCATCATCAGGGTTTTGAAACTAAAGAAAAGTTTAGTTGAGTTTAGTTTCAAAGCCCTGATGATGCTGTAAAAAGTGAAAACGTTTGGTTATAGACTAAGGAAAAGTATTTAATAAGGTGTACAGTGGATTAGTACAAGAGTTTGCTACAAAAAAGTGTGAAAACTTTACATGTTTTGAGAAGCTGGCAAGTAGGCTTTAGCAGCATTCACAGATAAAAAAACAAGAACAATAACCGATATTGTTACAGTTTGAATAATATATTATACCTTATTTTTTTAGCACTTGCCCTGTGCTTGGGATAGATTTCTATAAATTTTAAAGAAAGAAAAAATTTCGCCCCAGACAGGATTTGAACCTGTAACCTTTCGTCTCAAGCCGAAGAATGCTCTAACCAATTGAGCTACTGAGGATTCAAGTCCCGTGGCGAAATTTTTAATTCCTTTCTAACCCGTTAACGCGGGTAGTTATGTCCTATAGATAGCTCAATTGGTTAGAGCATTCGTCGGCTTGAGACGAAAGGTTACAGGTTCAAATCCTGTCTGGGGCGAAATTTTTTCTTTCTTTAAAATTTATAGAAATATATTATAGCTGTTTTCCTAGTCTAATGTCTTATGGGATTCTTCTTTGGGGAAATGCTGCAGGCATATTCATGTATATAAATTACGTGTCACGTTGTTTGTCCGCAATGGACTCCTAAACTTCTGAAGCGATTTCAATCAAATTTGCACACCGTGTGCAGTTTGATCCAACTTAAGAGATAGGAAAGCTTACATCTCAATTTATGATAAAAAAAATCTATCCAAGCAAAGCCAGAACAAGCAGCTAGTAAACTATAAAAAAGAGCCGTTACAGCAATTTATAATTTTAATTTACTCTAGGAAAAAGTCAATGAAATAAATATTTCAACCTTGAGTTCTAATGTAGGTTAAAATAATGTGTACATTTACAAAAAAACGTGATGTTCACGATGTGAGGACGAGAAATAATAATAATGTAGTAATATACATTTAATTTCCCACGTGTTCGTCTGGGACCACTAAGTAGAATAAACCATCTGCCTCTCTGCCAGGCAGGTTGTACGAGGCAGGTTGTACGAGGCAGGTTGTCAGGGTAGGGATCCAACGCGTTATCTATTCCTGTCACCATAATGACTCGTTCATGTTCCGGTCCGGAGGGTAGGGTGGCCGTTAGAATTGCACAATAGCCCCTCCATCCCGGCCTCAGAATAGCGACGCACCTGTAACATCTATGGCGTCTATAAGCCACGGTTGTCTCTTACGATCAGAAGACCCGTTTGCTTGTTCACTGAAATATCACATAAAAAGATGCTTCGAGATACAAATCGGCTAGTTTCCTGCTGCTAATTTCTTCTTCAGACGTCACTCAGAGCATTCGTACTCGTACATCTGAAGTCTGAATGCAAACCGATCCCGCCCTTATGATTGCGAAGAGATTTTTTGCCACTTACAATAGATTGCCAAAGGTGGTATTTCCGAATGGACACAATTTATGTATCGTTAAGAAAAACAGGTTGCTAATTTTTAAAATATCGACATCGCATTTGTGATACTTCATGTTGCTGCGTACGCCCGAGGTCGGCGGTGACCGTTTCTCATTTGGTGACCCATTGGTACGCTCACATCCTTTTCTATAAAAAAAACTTTTTTCCTATTTTTGTAAAAATAATTCCTTAAGCCTTTTTTGTTACTTTGTTAAGAAGTAGGTAATACTCGTACATTTTGTAATTAACGTAATGTATTTCTCTTTCACCTATACTTACTTTGGCACTGTTTGTCTCTAACAACAAGCACAATTATTCGACGACATTAGTCCTTATAACGGTCTGTATGTTATGTTATTAAAATGACAGGCGTTCTTAAATTTACGAATATTCGATTTATCTAAACGTTTCGTTATTTAGCGTCTAGAACACTATTAGCACAAAATATCTGGCAATATGCTTCCTAACATGATTTTAAAACTAGTAGGTACAAGTTATATAATAAGCCAGACCGTCAGCAGAATAATCGGAAGACCATGACGAAATAGATATAAAATGAACCAGCTTTCCTAAAATTCTTCTTCGAAAACGTTGCCAGCTCTCGTAATCTAAGGACAAATCTTCATATTTTGTAAATTTTTATTCCTTTTTTTAATTAGAATATGTTTTGTTTGTTTGAATAACCGAGAAATGTAAGTGAACACCACAGTCTAAAATCAAATATTTGCAAAAAACGTATCTTCACACCCGTCTCCACGAATACTCAAACAGAGGTACAGCACCAACTACTATTTATATTATGGGCTTCGGCATTACACTTATTACTTCTTTTTACACTTATACTTTTAGTTTTAAATTGGCTGACCTAATCAAAATTTAAGCGTAATGATTAGATAATTATTATGTATGCATAACAACCCTGTTATATAGCCCTGATGATGCTTGTATAGCGAAACCGGTTGGCTAAACCATAAAAATAAAATATAATGTGGAAAGTACAAGTGTTTCTAAATAAATTGCATCAAGAATGGAATTCCACCAAGCACCGACGATAAGAAGTGTAGAATCTAATTATTAGGTATGTAATAGCAACTCTATACAGATATATTTAAAATACATTTGGATTTTCGAAGCTTGACGAATATAGACGAAACGCGTAATTTAATTAGTAGTACACCGTACAACCATGAGACTCACGACGAGTCGAATACACTGAGTTCCACAATGAGATAGGTGGCAAACCTATCGCCAACCGGGCACAAATCCAATCTCGGGCAGTGTTGTGTTTATTAAAAAATGTTAAAATTGGCCGATAAAATCTTTTGTTGGCCGACTCGGGATTCAAACCCGGACCAGTCATTTCCAACAACCGGACCGCCAATACCACAAACAATGGACATGGTACGTTATAAACTCATTTTTAATTTGTGTATTCAGAATTTTGATTAATTTTACTCTTACAATGAGTTACTTGTATTGGATGCAAGTATTTGTATAATATTGGATATTTAATACTTACGAAAAGCCAGAGAAACAAGTCAAAATGTTGCACCAAAGCAAGTACATCGTGGAGTGCATTTATTAAAAAAGCGATTTTGCAATTTAAAAGAGATGGAAAAATATTCGGTATGAAAATAGAAGCTATTTAAATTTTATTTGTATACTTTTTTTTTACGTTTCAATAGATTTAAAATTTTAATTTACTTCTGACTTTAATACTTTTCAATGAGTAGTTATTAAAATTATGAAATGTAATATTGTTTGTTCTGATCTAGAGGCACGGAACTTTCCCCGCAGACATGAGCAAAGTGAAACGCATAACTTTTTTTCTCGAAGCGTTTCATCGTATTTTTGAACATTCTTCAAGACTTTTATATGGATATGATAAATAGATAAATACTTTTTAAGATATGATGTTTGTGAACTTATTAAAAAGTAGCAGCTCGTCCCGGCTTCTCACGGGTGGACAAATTTCTATTTTTTCTTAGTAATAACGTATCTGTAATAACGTCGAATTCTGACAGTTTTTCAATCGGTCCAGTAGTTTTGGAGCCTATTAATTACAAACGAAGAAACATTTAAAATCTTTCCTATTTGTTATTAGATTAAATAAATAATTCTATAACCCAAGCGAAGCTGGGTCGGGTCGTTAGTAAAATACGGTGCAGAACCTCTTTAGTGTACTTTGTTGAAGACACATGCCTAACTGGTAGCCAGTGATTTAAAAAAAAGTAGCGTGTCATTCAGAGCTACAGATTTATAAAGAAAAACATAAATGTTTTTTTAGCGCCATTGTAAGAGAAGATGGTCGTAGTTTTTTGTAACTATTGAATTTTGTGTAAATTATGAGTAAAATTAGCTAATTTAGGTGGCAATTAGTTTAATTTTGTTCAGTTAAAGTGCATAAGTGAAATATTTTTGAAAAAATAGTGTATCGTATATTTCCTCGTTGCCGCCAAATTTCACAAAATGTGCTTGAGTAAAGTGGCCACCGCTTTACTCAAGACTCCAATATGACATTCCATAATGACTAATGACTGAATGAATTAAATTTGACATAAGAAATTTATTATAAGAAATAACAAGAAAAAAAAATTACTACGAAAGACGTAGCAGCATGTTCTAAAGGTCTTAGCCGGTCCCAGAAAGGGATAAATGAACTTTAAAAAAAGATAAATTTCCTAACAAACAATCGTTATACATTTCCGTAGACCTGCACTACATACTAGTACATACAGTACTATTTTGATTTATCACAAACGGTTTAGCCAACGCACATAATGTCAGTGAGCGAAATCGTTTTTTCGACGGCTTCGTCACCAAATATTGAATTTTCTCTGTACTAATACTTAATGAGAATGTGTTGTATAGTCAGGTGAATTTGTAAAAACGTCGTGGTTAGCAACATTAAGAAAAAAAGAATTTGTTGTATATGTAAACTTACGGGAATAAATATTTCATTAACAGTGAAAACTGAGATGGGGCGAAAGTTATCAGTTTATGAATTTTTATGTAAGTTGTATACTAAACTAAGACGATGTACTAAATTTCAGATTTCACTTCAGGAACACAGCACTTCAGGAAGTAGTGTAGTAAAGTAGTAAACATTTCGATGATCATCAGTATATCTGTCTCTCTCAAAATTTATGTATTTTAGATATCAATAAAATCGAAAGTATCAGAGCTTTTCAATTGAGACTTTGTACTTATGTTAAGTTTATTATTGACATCATATTCTGAGAATATTATCTATCTGGTACATCGGGATCTAACTTAATAAGGGTTCAATAAAACGATGACACACTTCGAGAAAAGGTACCTAGTAAGTGCCCTTGTTGATGATGAATAGGTACTGACGTTATGACGTTACACGAAGGTGACAGCAGCATACTATAGATTGACGGTCTTATTCATAAAAAATGCTTATAGAACGCTTAAAACGTTCATTAGTTAAAACGTTCTATAAGCTTATGAAACGTTCGATAACAATCACTATTCATAAACGTTCCATAAACCTCCTATAACTAAAACATACTTTAGGAGACCCAATGTTGCCACTACAATGAAATCGGCTAACAAGTCCATCAAACTCACGCAATTGACCACAGATTATGTTCATCAAATCTGTCAAATACGTGTGAGCATAGACACTATTACGAAATAAAACATTTTGTTGGTTGTGGTAAACAAAGGCGGTAAGCAAATATTTATTTTAAATTTAAGTTTCACATAAAATGGCATTTGAAACGAAAACTACAGCGGGGAAAAAAAGACAGAGGAGTGAGAACTGGTTGGAGGATGATAAGGTTTGTTTTACTCGTACAGCTATTTGGACCAAGTAAGTATTGTTTTAGAATTAGTTTTATTATTTTAGATCTCACAACCCAGTACTTCTGCTGTACAGCCAGAACAAGTCAACACTACAAATTACTCATTGGTAAATAAAAAATGATTAAATTTATTTTGCATCCTTTTAAATAACTTACACTACCAAAAATTTTTTTTGAATTAATACAACCAAAAACGCGCCAGGGGTCTAACTGACATGAACAAGTTGTTTATAATTTGTTTCGGCATCAAACATCATTTATAACAATCAGCTGTTGAGAATCGGCCATTTTGCATTTTATGGAACGGCTAAAGTAGGGTTTTGTGCTCCATAACTTTATGATAGGTTTAAAGAACTGTTTAGAGTTAAAATGCTGTTATGAATACAACTTTTTGTCGTTTTTCTTATAACGAGCTTATAGAACACTTTAACTGTTCTATAACTTTTTATGAATAAGACCGTAAGAATTTAATTTTATATAGTGTTTAGTAAAGCATGTGTTCAACGAGTGTTTATTTTTTTGTAGTAAGATGGTTAATGTATGGTTGTTAATTGTTATTGATCTGTCGATCTAAATTCAAAATAAATAAGGACTTGATGTCGAATGAGTGTTTCACTAAAGTTAATAAAATACAATTTTATACAATACCGATTACATACACAAATTCAATTTGGAACAGTCCAAACCGCCTTTAAAGGTTCTATCGATTTCCGT
>NJDC01003590.1:0-12100 GCA_002245475.1 Calephelis virginiensis
AAGTGGGCGTTACATGAAATAAGTTTGGGAACCTCTGGTGTATACCATCGTCAAAGTCTTGAAGCTCTAACGTTATTGCTCGCGATTGTCGTGCTAGTGGGTAGAGTAGGCACACCTGGCTTTAATAAACATCCGTAACCCAAACATCAGTAATGTCTATGGTGTTTATAGGCGATGGTCTCTTATAATCACTGGAGCCATTTGCTTGTTCGTTGTCTTATGAAATTAATATTTTAAGCGCAATTAATTTGCAAAAAAAAACAACAAAAAAAGAGTGTTTGCCTATTTGGCATTCCATCATCAAATCTAGACTTTGTGGTGATGAGACTATCCCGAAAGTACCCACTTTCTAATAAAAAAAATAATTATAATAGGTTCAGAAATGATGCATGAAAATGTGCATAAAAAAGATGGTTGAAGTCGAATATATAAACTTCTCCGTATTTTGAAGTCAGTTTAAGAAGCCTCTTGTGTCTTTATGTATTTAAAGCCACTGACCCATGCCCTTATTTGTCTTCTATCACTACAAAAAAGTACAATAAGCTCTATTAGTCAAGATGACAACAATTACAATATCGTCGAGAGATTTATAGGACGCAAAAAAATCTTTGTTGGCCAGTAGCCATACACGTCAGGACCTATCGGGCAATCGCTGGCGGCGCACCTTGTTTTTACAACCATTGTGACTCATTGTGAATCAGCATTTTACCTAAAACCGGAGAACTAAAAGGTTCTTTCATTATTCGCACTGCTAGAGTTAGAAATGTGTTCCTAAAGTAGTGTTTCTATAATGTACAAGTTAGTTAGACATATTTTTATTTTAGCACTTGCCCTGTGCTTGTGATAGATTTCTATAAATTTTAAAGAAAGAAAAAATTTCGCCCCAGACAGGAAGGTTACAGGTTCAAATCCTGTCTGGGGCGAAATTTTTTCTAAAATAAAAATACGTTGCGAGAAAAGAAAGTTATGGCCATTCTAAAAAGTGAATTTCATCTGTAATGATGAACTCATTTGGTGGGTACTCAGAATTGTGTATCTATAGGACATAACTACCCGCGTTAACGGGTTAGAAAGGAATTAAAAATTTCGCCACGGGACTTGAATCCTCAGTAGCTCAATTGGTTAGAGCATTCGTCGGCTTGAGACGAAAGGTTACAGGTTCAAATCCTGTCTGGGGCGAAATTTTTTCTTTCTTTAAAATGTATAGTTAGACATATATAAAGCTAGATTAAATAGGGGTTTCTGGTTAATTACATCATCATCTTTGTCCCCCAACATCAATTTTTCTCTAAGCGTGCATGTTATTGTTGTTTCACGTACCTAGAAAAAAAAACTTATCTGATATTTACAATAATGACAATAATATTAAAATACAATAATATTTATCGCCTTTATGCTCTAGCGGTTCAGTTGCTGGATTTAACTGCATGAGGTCCCGGGTTCGAATAGGTCGGGCAACAAAAGAAAATTGTATTTTTCCAACTTTTTAATAAAAAAAAAGTTGCTTGGGATAGGATATGTGCTCGGTTGGCGATAGGCTTGCCACCTATCACATTGTGGGACTTAGTATCTTTGGCTAGTCGTGGGTACCCTGGTTGTGCCTCTGCCTGCCTCTTCTGGGACATGGGCGTGAAGATACTCTTTTTTACAATAATGACGTATACTGTATGTCCACTGGTATAAATAGACAAATTCGGGAAATTGTCTCTATAGTCTATAATATAGTACAGTATATGTCATAGTTTCTAGAGTCTAGATGCAGCCTCTAAAAAGATTTGCGCTTCCATTGCCATTACATCCAAAGCAAAAAAGTAAATTCGATGAGTAAACGAAAGTTGTTTTTTTTTGGTTAGATATACTTAATTGTGTATTATTTTTTTGCTGAATTGAGGGTTCAGAGCTTTGTAAGTTATACGTTATTACGTATGTGAGTTTTGAATGAACGACACAACATGGAATTTGAAGTCAGATTTGTATATTTACTGCTCTTACTTTCATCATTCATTTACTTATCATCCGCCAAATGTTGCCGATTTCAAACATCTGCTTATTTAGAAAGATCGATTGTGGTTTTTCTGCTGAGCGCAAACTAAACTCAATTTGGGGACATGCTGTGTTTTTCAATAAGATAAAAAGAAAAGAGATGTAATATTTTAGGTATCTACTTCAAATTAGCCCGAACATGTTAACTTTTGACGTTTTAAATCATCGGTCTCTTTATATATTAAACAAAGTATCTTCACGCCCATACCCCCGAAGTGGTAGACAGAGGTACAACCAAGGCACCTACGACTAGCCGAAGACACTAAGTCCTACAGTGTGATAGGTGGCAAGCCTATCGCCAACCGGGCACATTTCCAATCCCGACCAACATTTTTTTTATAAGAAAATTGGAAAAATCCAATTTTCTTTCTGTTGGCCGAGCCGGGATTCGAACCCGGGACCTCATGCAGTCAAGTCCAACACCCGGACCACTAAACCACAGAGGCGATATATTAAACCTTACAGCATTAAATGTGTTTTGTCTCTTTTCCTTGCGTTGAAAGAAAATATAAAATTTTAACATAAAATTAGTTAAGTAAGTGTGCTTCAGAATCCTCACCACTGTCTAGAGTCTATAGCTTTGTAGCTGTACTAACCCTTCAAACATTTTGTAATTTATTAATTATTTAGGTACTCGACCATCTTCTAGTATCTTGTATGTGGCGATTTTGCTAACAACTTCTGACATCGAATTTCCCCGTGTTAGTTCAGGTCCCCTGTGTAGACCATCTGCATCCCTCCCTGGCAGCTCTTAAGGGACAAGCATTGGTTAAATGCATCATTACGATTATTGGTTAAATGCATTAATTAGGTCATTAATTGCAGAGTGATATGGAGCAACTTGCTCAGGTAAGGATCTACCCCGCTTTATCTTTATCTGCCGCCATAGCGACAGAGGCTGGTCAGCTGGCTGGGTAAAGTATTGGTCTTACACATTAGGCCTAACACGCCAGCCGCAGGACAGCAGAGCACCTATAACATCGATGGTGTATACATACTGCGATTGTATCTTACCATCGAGAGAGCCGTATTCCTTTTCGCTGTCCTATCACACACTAGCAGAATGTCCGGGCTTGACACGGCTGGACAATTTTCAATTTTTTCCAGAAATAACATATAGCCTATGTTCGTAAGGGATAATGTCGGCTTCTAATGGCCTAAAAGAATTTTTCAAATCGGTCCAGCGGTTTCGGAGCAAATCCAATTTTTTTTGCTTTTTGACGCAGGAACTGTCGACCCTACAGTCCTCGAGTGGAATAATCTAATAGCCATTTAGATTGCTTGACTATTTCATTCAGAAAAGGAGATAATGTCACCTTATTAGCCGCCAATATATCAATGCTTGCCATTTTTATTTTAAATTATTACAGCCCTGTTAACGTACTATTGAAATCTTTGACATCTTTAACCTGAATTGATCTTTTCATCAGGTATTTTGTCATTATCCTGCTTCGCTTCCTGTACTATAAAAACATATTATAGGTATTGAAGATTTAAGAGCCTCCTTACCTTCGAGTGTAAGTTCGAGTTCCTTACATTCAGTGAAGTTGAATATTCTTGTTTTGTACATACCAAACAATATTAACAACAAAATCAAAGACCTTAAACCAGTAAAACGAGATAAGGCACAGAAAACAAAATTTACAACCGTGATCTCATATAATTTTGTAACGCTTTTCGGCGGAGCGGGCTATAAATACATATTTAATGGTGAGGTCCACACGCCTGGTCCTCGTCACCCCCACTCTCGCGTACACGCAGCAGGTTCTGCGCCTGTACTGTCCATGTGATATCGCTCACTGTCGAGCTCGCGCGTCTTCCGTCGATCATCGATTTTCCGATCGAATGAACACCGTTTGTTGAATGAAAAGTGCGTGCTATGTGATCTATAAGTGTGTTGTGTTCAAAAGTGTTTTCTGTTTTTAATAAACTGTGACTTAAAGTGGTTTTATAAAAGTGTAAACACTTTGTTTCATTGACGTTTGTTGTCAAATACCTCATTGGATTTACAGGTACTTACTTAATTTTATTTACATGCGATGTTTATGTATAAAAATATTTTATTATTAATTATTGTGTAGGTTTGCCTGTTTGCAAATGAAAATGTTATTTAAGTTCATTATTTCCCTACTAAATAAAAGTGTTACTAGTACACCTACTGTTAGTACGGGGTAAAAGTGTAAATATGTGATAAACTAATACCTAAGTGATTGGTGATTTGTTAGTCAACATAATATATTATAACTTCATTTATTCTTTATTGCACATTTTTTTTAATAACAAAAGAAACCTAGCCCCTGTTGACCCGGATTTCTTTGCAGAATAGAGCATCTGACTTCCTGCCAGGCAACTCGTAAAAGGCGAGCTTAGGCTTACCGTCACTAAAACCGTGACATCTGGCTACGTGGTAGAGTTTCGCAGCGACTCGCCCGGATTAGTACCACACCCTTACGTATTCCTGCCGCCATAATGTCAATGCTTACTTTTGATGTGTTCTGGTTTGGAGAGTAAGGTAGCCGGTAAATTTACTTTTGCTCGAGGCCTATCACGACCTCAGGTTGGCAACGCACCATTACCGCCTTTGGTGTCTCTAGGTGGCGTGAATTACAAATCAGGAAATCGTCTGTTTGTTTGCCTTCCAATATCATAAAAACATGAATAACAGACAAAAAACATTAAAATACGCCAATATAAAAACGTACAAATGTCAATTACCCAATCAAGAAAGAGAGGAAATTGATATAAAATGAATAGTATCGATAGGAGGTCTTCCTTTTTTTAGTAATATCAAAAAAATACGCGGGGCTGTACCTGGATATCCAAGTATCTACGTCACTGCCAAATAGTCTAGGTTTACATTTTGAAATAAAAACTGAGATAATAATGTACACAAGGACCTTTGGGTACAGTATACATAGGACACACTTTAGAAAAAACCCTGATTCTGTGAACTTTATCATAAACCATAAATGGGTAAACATATATTATACTTAAACCAATATAAATATGGTTCGGTTCTTGAAAATTTTCAACAAATTTGTATTAATTTTAAGAAAGATAATTATGCTAAAAAATCTTTAAAATATTGAACAATATTTTTATATACAAAAATATCACGGATGTCACGGATGTCTCTTATGTGTGATCGTTGTCTTCATCACTACATAGTATAAAATAAAATTGTCGCTTCCTCTATCCCTAAGTCCTTTTGTATGTTTAAATCTTTAAAACTATGCAAAGGATTTTGATGCGTTTTTTTAATAGATAAAGTGATGGAAGGGGAAGGTTTATATGTAAATTTCATAACCGTGCGAAGCCGGGGCGGGCCGCTAGTGTCCTATAAAAAGAAATAAAATGTGTTAATAGCCTAAAACAAGTTTAGCTTTAAAAATTAGGTTTTACATTAAATATATTTTTATAAACATTTATTTATAACAACCATTCAAGTATTTGACCGCCTTCTAACAAATAACGTCTATGTTCGAAGACTATTATGTAGGTACCAAAGGTAGGTAGGTATGTAGAACGATATCAACGTCATTTGTGAATAGATTTTTAAAACCGTTATATTATTTCGAAGATCACATGTTTGAGGTGACCCCATTGCCACCAAGTTTGGATCTGATGACGAGGTTCCAGCAAAATCAAGGGAAAGGGAGATATGACATAGAAAACAGTTAGATCTCTGGATTAAACTTTACATATCCCAAAAGTTAGTGAAGTTGTAAAACGGTACTGCGCATATAGCACCACATACAACATTTTCTGAATCGACCCTAATACAAACATTGACACGAAGCCCTCCAAGAGGTTGATTGCTAGTGAATTTTGTAAATGGCAGTCTTTTACATATTTTTTAGAAACGACATGCCTTTGTGTTTTTAAAGACAAAACAACGATCAAGCATACGAATCTCCTGATGACAACAACTGTGGCTTATTACTGTGAAATGATATTTGCTGGCCGGAATATGACAATACCAAATATTACCATTATTGCAAGTGGTCTTATTGACAATGGCCTGTGTGCGAGTCTCGTCTATACAAGGGACTCTCACAAACGTGGTAATAAGTCCGTGGTGTAATAATTTGTTGAATTCTTCTCTCATTTGTCATATTTGCATTTTTAATATTGCTGAGTTTGCTACTTTTTTTAAATAAAAAATAAAAACAAAGAAACAATACATGTTACATTTACAGTTAAACAAGTATGTTAACTAGGCTGGAAATTTAAATTGGCACTTAGGTACAGTTTTATTTATTTTTATATTATAAATTCTTTAGTTTTATTCTTGCCATATATCACATTGTGGGACTTAGTGTCTTCGGCTAGTCGTGGGTGCCTTGGTTGTACCTCTGCCTACCTCTTCGGGGATATGGGCGTGAAGATACTTTTTTTTTAGTTTTATTCTTTACTTTTAGTCTAAAGGACATTTTTAAAGTAACATATTCTTAGGTATTCAACTTTTTATTATTATTCGCCTTTCGCCTTTTCACCTGACTAGATCGAACCTTCTAATTTGTTTTTGTAGTCACATCTCAGTGCTCCCCATTAACGTGTTCCTGTCTAGAGATTAGGTAGATTAACTTACTCAAGACGTTGACATCTCAGCCTCGGGTTAGTAACAAATAAACAATTTTGGTGTCTTTAAGCGACATATACTTCTTGTATTATGAATTAGTTTTTCCTTCCCGTACCAAAAAAAATACTCTCCATTGTCAGAGCTTGCTTTGTTATTGGCAATCTATAAATTTGATATAAACACTTGTACTTTTGCACAAACACATTTCAGTTATTTATATTAAGTCCACTGGTACATTTAAAAACATATTAATCTATTTACCCGGAAATAAGTTTTAAGATAAAAAGCTTGTAAGTAATGTCACAGTCATAATATACATTTCCAGGTGATATAAGCACATTTATTTGAGTAGAGCGTCGTCAGCTTTGAAACAAAAAAAAAATGCATTGAAATCGGTCCTTATAAAAAAATATAACAAAAGAACATTATTTTATTTGTTATACTTGCTATTTGATATTTTTTGATATTTTCCATTGTCAGCGCTTGGTAAAACTTCTAAATATTCGTATTTTTTAAACAAATAAACTATTGTATTTTATTGTACGTATCACTTATAATTTATTACTTGGAAATAGCCTACCGGTTTCGCTTATACAGCATCATTAGGGCTAAAAAAAGGGCTGACAGTTAAGAAACCAAGAAAAATAAAATAATCTAGTTTTGTATAAACACTGATTTTTGTTCAATAAATAGAGAAAAGGCCAATTTAGACTTTTTTTGTGTGTGTGTTAATAATAATAATACAAAAAGTCAAAATAAGTTATCGCCTCTGTGGTCTAGCGGTCCGGGTGTTGGACTTGACTGCATGAGGTCCCGGGTTCGAATCCCGGGTCGGCCAACACAAAGAAAATTGGATTTTTCCAATTTTCTAATAAAAAAAATGTTGGTCGGGATTGGAAATGTGCCCGGTTGGCGATAGGCTTGCCACCAATGTGATACATACCTTGCAATGTGATACATTGTGGGACTTAGTGTCTTTCGGCTAGTCGTGGGTGCCTTGGTTGTACCTCTGCCTACCTCTTCGGGGATATGAGCGTGAAGATACTAATAATACAACACATAACAAAACTGGACTTGACTATTTGTTATATTAGCTTATATATTACGATTCCTACATCAATTATTTTAGGTACAGTTTCTTAACAAAACTTTGGAAATATCGTCATTTTAATACCAAGCGCCAGAAAGCTGTCAGCCGTCACAGATGCTGTCTGTGCAAAATGCAAATCATGCAAAATGGTCACCACAGATGAAACAATATGTGGTCACAAATAGATACACACATATTTATACAGCACGTCAATCTTATAAGACACCACTTTTTCTGCCGGTGGTTAATAAATTAAGAGAGGCGCTCCCCATACATATATCTGAAACTAAAAAAAAAATTAAACCTATAGACATGCCTCTAGTAAATTTCTACTCCAGTACTCACTCACTCTTTATGGTTGGTCCGGGTATGGTTCCCCATGTTGGTCCGGGCTCCTTTGTAGAATAGACTATCTGCCTTCCTGTGCCAGGCAGCTCGTAAAAGGCGAGCATAGGCTTGCCATCAATAGCACCGTGACATCTGACTAGGTGGTAGAGTTTCGCAGTGACTCACCCGGATTGGTACCACCGCCTTACCTATTCCTGCCGCCATAACGTCATGACGTGTTCCGGTTCGGAGCCGGTACTTACTTTTGCTCGAGGCCTAATATCCCGACCTCTGGTTGGCAAGGCACCATTACCACCTTTAGTGTCTCTAGGCGGCGAGAATTTCTTACCATCAGGAAATCAGTCTGCTTGTTTGCTTTCAAATGTCATAAAAAATATGGTTGAGGTTGTCAAGTGTAAAATATTATTATGTATTGAGTTTTATCAAATATATGCAGAGTCTTTAAATAGGTTTTTAGGAATGGCAAACCTCCCTAAAACCTTTTCGAAGTTAATCGTTTGACCCTTTTGTTTTTTTACCACTTTCTAAATTAGATAACAAATATTAAAAAAACGTGTTTTGCAGATTTAAATTGAAACTTTTAAGCGAAAATTTAAATGTCTCTGGATCGAACGACACTCTGGCAGCAGGTTTTTCGGATATTACATATTCAAAAACCATAAGTGTAACATTGTTAGTTATACGAATACTACAGAGAACAAGGGTATTTTTGCTGATGAAAGATGAGCGGCATTTTTGGCATCCATGTAATCTTGAACGAGTACGACTCGCAAATGACTACTTTATTTTACCTGATTGCGATACTGCAAAACTTGTTATTTTCAATTCGGATGCACGTCGTGTCTTGTGGCCCTGTCAATATAATAAAAGGGCAGAGTATTCATTCGGCATAGCAAGGTGAGTTTACTCAAAATGTGGATACTTATATGGCTATGTGTCGACAGTTCTGTAAATAGGTAAGATCCTACTAAGATCTTAGTAGGATCTTACCTATTTACAGAACTTATATGCTTATAATATTATAATGTTGTTTAAGAGCTTGGTGCACAAGTTACACTTCATCTATTGTTATTTATATTTTCGACTAATTTCGCCGATAGACTAAAACTGTTGATTTTTTTATATAAGTCTTTTCGTAGAAATAGCTAACGCAAGAAAAGAAGAATTCAAGCCTGATGCAATGACCAAGAGAAATAGGGATTCGTTTTTCATTTTTTATTATATAAAGTTAGACTTTAGACAGTGTTATCAGTCATCAGAAATCATACCTAATGAACATGGGAGTTTTATTAACAAATTCCTAAAGTTGAAGTTTGCTTAGACTCTAACATTTGCATACTCAATATACGTTATGTCATATCTAATCTTAACTTTGCCTTGATTGCGAAATACATATACATGTTAATGTGAAGTTCTAATATTCACGACTTTTAGCTGCAATAATAAACTTTATTCTGTCAACTTTCGTGTTTGATACTATACTGTTCCGATCTAACGGTAGTGCAGCTGACAGACTGACAGGAGGTTCCTAACGCCCTGGCCATAATACAACAACAAAGCGCCAACATCTACGGTCTTTAAACATTAGGTTATATCAATTGTCATCAGTAAGGCGGAGAAGGTTTGCATCCTCTCAAATTCTGACTAATTAGGTACATTCAGCTAGTCGTAGGTGCCTGTAATGTTTTAATTATCAACAAATGTTGCTTTTATTGATCTGGCAACTCTGCATGTTTAATAGAAATGCCATTGCCTTATTTAAAAAAAATATAACTGCTCGTGGCGCCCTGTTAATGTGTAATATTTTATTACACAATCTAAGATACCAATTTAGATGCTAGAGATTACTTTTTTTTATAATTATAAAAAGGTAAAATAAGTAACATAAAAAAGAATCAACAGTTTCCTTCTCTTTTCAAACTCATGAAAAACTTGCACGTGTGGAATTAGAATCATTAGGGTTATTGACAAAAAAGTATCTTCACGCCCGTGTCTCCAAAAAGATTAGGCAGAAGTATAACCTAGCCCTGGTTGGGTTTGGGGCCTAATTTACGCTTTGTAGAGTTGTTAGCGACAGGTTAGCTTAAGGTATTAAAACAAGTGTCTTCTTGCCATATGCCCAACGATGAAGACAGAGGCACAAGTGACAGAGCAGAGAGAGAGAGAGAGAGAGAGAGAGAGAGAAGAGCAGCTAGGTAGTGATAACCAGAGCACTCACTACTAGCCCAAGCACTAACCCAAAATATGATACGTGGCAAGGTTGTCGTCAACTGGGCCCATACTCAATTCCGGGCAACTTGGTTTTTACTAGAATATGAAAACAAGATTTTCTTTTTGTTACATTCTCAAGAACTTCTAGTAACTTAACGTGTTGAGATTAGATATGACATAATACCGAAACGACGCCACGTATGTACATAAAGACGGGTGTATTCAATGACGCATGAATACGGTGAACAACTGGTAATGTTGATATTGATAACTTATACCGTGACCGCCACAAAGGTTACCTGTTACAACAGTGTTAACCTGAGCTGTTTTCAGAATTTAATATTTTACATTGTACTAGCCCATCCGGCGTACTTCGTTCAACTGGGCCGATAATAACGGTTTGTATGTTAAAAGTGTTGATTACGCTATTTTTTAATATTATTCTAAATCAACTATGAATAATATTGAATCGATTCTCACTTCTCAATACAAACTTCCAGCCCTATAAGTGAGGCGTAGTAACTTTTTTGATATAAAACCCAAATTTTGTAAAATCGTAATAGGTAGGACTTCTACATAATACTGCATGTACCTATATCTTCACGCCAAGTCCCTTGTCACTATTTCCGAAGACCCGGTCAAGTCGGCTTTTGTAGTTTAATCTAAATACCAACAATATTAAAATGTTTAAAAAAGTAAGTTACCCTTACCTAACATGGCGAAAGTTTGTGAAACCAATTATTAGGTATTCATCTGTTATTAAGAATAAAATATTGACTAGCACTTAATTCTTCCTACATAAACTGTTATTAAGTAAATAAATAGAATAATAATAATTAATATACCTGAGCATATTGCACAAAGTATATCAAACCCCAAAGTAAGCAAATTATATGTTTTAATCGATCTAGCACATAGAAATACTTAAACATATACCAGAATAATTAAATAAACACCCAGACCCAGAAATACAGACATCTAAATGTTCATTACACAAATCGAGAATCGAACCTGAGCCTCCCGGTTGGTCAGTGTAGTTAGAAATCACTTGAAAAACGAGGCGGTGTAAGGTGGAACAAAGTTTACCGGATCAGCTCGTCGTTAAACAATTGGAGGATAATGCAGCACTGTGTTGTTTGTTTGACGTGACAGATAAAATGACGTGACAGATGTTTATTAACATATCACGGGACAGTTAGAGAACCTTTCCAATTTCTTAAATTTAAAAGTGGTATAAATGCCTGGACCGATCTCAGATAAATGATAAATAAGGACCATCTCAATCAAGTTACAAGTTTGTGCTTTAGATGAATTACGAAGCAAAAAACTGTAACCTTTCAAGTTTCACCTATTAGCCACCTCCCAGTTCAATGAACAGATCCTTGTCATCAAGTCCTCGTCATAAGAAAATATGACCAGATCTAGTTAATTCGAATTAAATGCGTCCAAACTCGATGAGTTTACCAGTAGGCATTCCAGGGTTACGTAAACTATCATGAAGCTCCATCATCAGACCCGCTTAATTGTACCGGCACTCGTTATTGTATTAATTGCTAGGTCTCACGCATGTTTAAAAGTGAAATAAACACCACCAGTGCGTTTAATATCTATTTCGATGCTTAATAAGCAGATGACTTCGAACGCCTGCACTGATCTTCAAAAACTATAGCTAAGGAGTCACGCACACACGAACACACGCACGCACGCATGCATGCACGCACACAAACAGACATACACACACACATTGTTGTGGCCTGTGTGGTCTAGTCATAAATTAAGAATGGTCTAGGGGTCCGGTGTTGGAATTAACAAATAGTGGGACTTTG
>NJDC01003590.1:19919-39240 GCA_002245475.1 Calephelis virginiensis
CCTTACCCTCCGAACTGGAACACGTCATGACGTTATGGCGGCAGGAATAGGTAAGGCGGTGGTACCAATCCGGGCGAGTCGCTGCTAAACTCTACCACCTAGTCAGATGTGACGGAGTTAGTGACGGTGAGCCTATGCTCGCCTTTTACGAGCTGCCTAACAAGGAAGGCATATGGTCTACAAAGGAACCCGGACCAACACTGGGGGATCAGCTGATACTGAAATGAAAACCCCAGATTACGTAAAATTGACAAATAAGTAGATATGAAAAAGCATGCAGAATAAGCAGTGCTTACCTATGTCATGCCTGTGTGGAGGTAGGAGGTAGGTAGGGTAGCCGGAAACCTTTTTAATGCGTTAAGCTCAACACTCTAGACTTGGTTCGATAATGTACTGTTGTCTACCTTATCTTTGGGATTTTAAGAAATTTAATAAGTTGTTGGACTTGACTGCATGAGGTCCAGGGTTCGAATCCCGGGTCGGCCATCAAAAAGAAAATAGGATTTTTCCAATTTTCTAATTAAAACAAATGTTGGTCGGGATTGGAAAATATGTGCCCGGTTTGCGATAGGCTTGTCACTTATCACATTGTGGGACTTAGTGTCTTCGGCTAGTCGGCGGTGCCTTGGTTGTACCTCTGCCTACCTCTTCGGGGATATGGGCGTGAAGATACTTTTTTTTTTAAGAAGTTATACCATTTCAACAACACATTATATGGAAAAAATAAACGTTTGCTTGTCTTCTTTATTTTTTTACCTGTTACATAAAAGTTACATAGCCTTAAACATAGCAAAGTAATTGGAACTATTTGACATTTTCATGAGGTTTCAGTGGTGCAGTTTAGACTAGTGGTTTGTACTGTCGGCTCGAAATAAACTGGCGCTTGTTCGATCAATTAGACTATGACTGTACTATATGTACTATGAATATGACTATACTTTCATTATCTTTTTTTAATTACATTACACATTATCCACGCTGCTCTACCTGCATGCTAAAATACTTGTTTCCATTCTTCCAGTTATACTATTTCATTTTCTTTAAATTAATAAACCACATTGTCGCCTCTGTGGCCTAGCGGTTCTGTTGTTGGACTTGACTGCATGAGGTCCCGGGTTCGAATCCCGGGTCGGGCAACAAAAAGAAAATTGGATTTTTCCAATTTTCTAATAAAAAAAATGTTGATCGGCATAAGATATGTGCCCGGTTGGTGATAGGCTTGCCACCTATCACACTGTGGGACTTAATATCTTCGGCTAGTCGTGGGTACCCTGGTTGTGCCTCTGCCTACCTCTTCGGGGATATGGGCGTGAAGATACTTTTTTTTTCTTAATAAATCACAAGCACATTATTCTCCTTAAAGTAAGAGGTAATTGTTGCCTGTACTAGTAAACATCATAGGAAAAGCGTCGCTGTCTTGATGCTTGGGTTATAACTGCTGTATTTTATTTATTTCATTAAAAGAAAATAAGAGTTCATCTATTTTAGAAAGTCATGTCATACATTTGGCGTTACAAACTTTGGTGTAATAGTAGGTAGTAATAGGTGCACCTACAATCTTCTCTCTTTATTTTATTCATTTATTTGATACTTTAAGTAAAAACTAAATGAACAATAGTGACATTAGTAAATATAATAACGATAACAATAACATTGTGTCCACTAAAAGATTTAATCACAAAATAAAAATATAACTTATCCTTTGGTATAATACGTATATCCAAACTGTTGAAAATACTCCTTCTTTTAAGGCCATGCTATACAAGTGACATTAGTAAATATAATAACGATAACAATAACATTGTGTCCACTAAAGATTTAATCACAAAATAAAAATATAACTTATCCTTTGGTATAATACGTATATCCAAACTGTTGAAAATACTCCTTCTTTTAAGGCCATGCTATACAAGTGACATTAGTAAATATAATAACGATAACAATAACATTGTGTCCACTAAAAGATTTAATCACGAAATAAAAATATAACTTATCCTTTGGTATAATACGTATATCCAAACTGTTGAAAATACTCCTTCTTTTAAGGCCATGCTATACAAGTAATAATACAAATGGTAAGAAATCGATTTTGCGGTAGCTCCTAAAAACAATGGAGGAATATCATCCAATTGTTATCCTTTTTTTTATTGTTAGAAATATCGAGAAATTGCAGTTCTTTAAAACAGACTGTTTGGAAATATTCAAATTACTAATTATAATTAAATATTATTATTTTACTTGTATCTGGTTTACTATCTACATCATAACTATGGTCTAAACTAGATGGTTCAAATACGGAGTGACAGAATGTTGGAAATAAATTACATATCTCAACAGGATCCTAAGAACTTTAATTCTTATAACGAATGAAATTTGGTTTATCAAATTTTTTTTAAAATGTTAATAAATATATAGTTCAAAAAGGAGTTTACGTATACTATTTTCAACATTCAGCACGTACTTTTTTATAACATATAAAAAAAAGTTTTTTATAACATATAAGTTATTGAAATTTGAATCTCTTTCGAAACAAACTAAATTGTTCATAGTCTGACACGTTTTTACATTTTTTCACTTAATCCAACTTTTAGTTTTGTTCATTAAACATGTATCAGTACAGTTGAAGACCAGGGAGGTAAGTGTGAACATCTTCTAACATTTTTCAGGAATGTGTCTCGCTCGCAGTTAGTAAAATCAATTAATATGTTAATTGTACTACCTTATCTTCAAGATATAGGTTTTACTGGAAATAACGAACTCGACATTAAAGTATAAAGTATACACGTGGTCCAAAAATGATTTTGAACTTAATCACAGCCACTGAAGCGTCTCCAAATTAAGTAGAAAACTAAGCTTAATTACGATGAAATTTATTTATAGTAGGTACTAGCTGACTTGGCGACGTTCCACCTGGTCACGTAACATACAACATGTTCTGTTTAGTTTCTATCCCTGTCCCTCATGCTCATGGCTTTTTTAAAGTGATCAGGCAATGGCTCAACGGCCACTGATATGACTTTTCATAAGAGTTCCTGGTAACGGCGTTGCTGCTGATATTATCAATCAAAGGCTTCCTAGAGTGATATTAATTCATCCTAAGAGTAAATTTATAAGGCCATCTTGAATAAACCTACGTGTGTAATATACCTTACAAAATATTGTTCACCTGCAACTGGTTTTGGTAAATAAATGTGGCTTTTACATTGTAAGTAGATACTAATGTACTACTTTAATAATTAGAAGTGAAATAGCAATCTAATTTCCCAGAAACTTAATATACGCATTGTAACGTATTTTTTTTCTAATCTCTGCTTTGTAAAGATTTATGAAAGTATTATTTGTATTGAATTATCAAATTTTATTAATATCACCTTGATATGTATTTATAATTAATTTGGCTATTTTGTTGTAAACATGGCAAGAGTATGTTAAGGGGTATTTTTATGATAATGGAAGACAAACAAGCAGACGAATTTCCTGATGGCAAGATATATTATGGTTTTACAAAAAATGACTATGAAAAGAAAATTCAAAGTTTATTTTATATCACAAAAGATTACACCTATATTGTGATCGTTTGTGTGTTGTTTATTTTTTTATTGTACTTAACTTTGCGAAATTTTTAAAAGGTATGTGTAATGTGTATATTTTGTTGCTAAAATAGTGCTACTAATCTCTTATAGTCGGTACTTTCTAGAAAAAACTTAATTATAGATTTTACAGACTAGTTTTGGCACACTAAGTTTATTTGTTTTTGTTTATTTTTGATAGGGTCAACATAATGAACTACAATTCACCGGATGGAAAGTGATGTTGACCTGAAAACTAGAGGTGAACCTATCTTTAAAATTATCCTTAACGAATAATACGCTTCTTATGCAACAGGTTATCTAACGATAACTGTGTTTTTTTAGGAAAGCTATATAAGTGGATTTAAATGATATATCAATTTGTCTGTCATTTTATTATCAAGTTTTTGCATAAAGCGATCAATGACAACTCAATTTCTACGACGTTATATAAAAATATGATCACAACACTATAAAATTTTGTTTGAAAAACGAGTTTCGATATTTTGTGTAGGAGGCGCCAAATATTTATGTGGAATTCACGTTATGTTATTATAGTAGTACTCTTACGTATTCCATGAATTTCTGGACTTATAAAAAAAACTTGCGTATTGCAAAGCAGTTACGTCAAAATGATATGTAGTTGGTAGTTAATGATGGGAGGTCAAATATACGAAAAGATGATAAAATATTTTTGATGGCATCTGACAACCCTAGATCTTCCTCCGCCGCTCGGCCTTGGGCACACCCACAGATGATTGTTGTAAGCGATTAGATTACGTTTTTCGAGATGTTGATTATCACATTGTAATGTTTATGCAAAGTATTGATTAATATTGCGTAGCTGTAATGTGACAAGAGTATTGGAGCTTATTGGAATATCTGTCAAAAGTGTACCATATATTTCCAATCGGATACGATTTAGGAGCACTCAAGAAAAGAGACTATTCTTAAAAGTTTGGCAACGCATCAGTGATACTCCTGGTGTTGTGGTCATTCATACATCCTCCTAGGTCCGTTAGCGGCGATGATCACATTCTATTAGGTCGCTCATTTGTCCGTTTGTCACTACTACTAAAAATTTAGTGACAACAATTCAAAATATAGCAAACAAAAAAAGGAAAATGTGTATATTTTAATGAAAATAACGTTGCCCGGGACTGTTCAATTGGCGAAAGGCTCTCACATTGTGGGACTTAGTGTCTTCGGCTAGTCGTGAGTGCCCTGGCTGTGGCTCTGTCTACAAAGTCGGGAATGTGTGCGTGAAGATACCCTTTTACTTTTTTATTATTTAACCACCCAGTGTGCGTACGAGTATACTTTAATATACTATAACTTTAATTTAATTTAGTATATTTACTACCTTAAAAACGTATACATGCCGTGCATTCTTGCAATAATCTTGACAGACTTTAAACAAGAACCATTCTGAATTATTTTACGATATCCAGAGGTACAACAGGTAGTGTGCTTATTAATTTAAATTAAATACAAAATTAAGTACAAATGTTTAACTTAACGACTAATGACACTCTGTATACAGAAAAAGTATGGGTTGGGTATGTCAGAAAGAGCATGAAAGTAGGATAAATGCGGTCGAAATGAGAGCACTACGGAAAATCTGTGGTGTAACGCTCGCTGACCGCATTTGTAACAGTGAGATCCGAGAAAGAGTGGGATTGAAAGAAAGTGTTGGTGTTAAAATGCGAAAGGGTATGCTCCGCTGGTTCGGTCATGTGGAAAGAATGACAGATGAAATATTGACAAAG
This sequence comes from Calephelis virginiensis, assembly GCA_002245475.1. Classification (NCBI taxonomy): domain Eukaryota; kingdom Metazoa; phylum Arthropoda; class Insecta; order Lepidoptera; family Riodinidae; genus Calephelis; species Calephelis virginiensis. The sequence goes on from NJDC01003590.1 coordinate 25,258, forward strand.
CAGATAGACAATACGAATGCGGAAGGATGTAGGTACCCGGGGAGGCCAAGGCTGACATTTCACGATCAGATCAATCGGATATTATCCGAGGGTGGTGTCAAGAGTCTCCGAAACTGGCGTGTTTGTATAAAAAGGGTTATGAATGTGAAGGAAGCAAGACAGGTTTGTCAGGATCGTGAGGTCTGGCACTCGATACTCTCTACCTTCCCCGTAAGGGACTTGGCGCGAAGATATGTATGTATGTATACAGAAAAATGTCATAAAGGAGGTTCATATTTAACCAAGACAAAATCAGTATCGTGCAAATTACACAAAAACACAAAGAAGTAGAAATTAGAGAATAGAATATACAAATGAAATACATTTAATTCAAGCAGAGATTAGATAATATATTTGATACAACATACATATTAGGTACATTTATAATTGAACTTTTTTTATCTGATAGGTCAGCGAAAAACCACAGACCCTGATGGTATGAGAGAACCCTGGCCACAGATGTTACAGGTTCGTCGCTGAGCTGTACCCAGGATGTTAGACCTATTATAGGACTGGACCTTTTGTACCGGAACATGACAGAATTCCTCATGGTGGTAAGAACAAGTAAGGCGGTGGATCCCTAACTGGACAAGTTACTGTACAGCTGTTTTCCCTCGTGTTGGTCCGGGCTCCTTTGCAGAATAGACCACCTGCCTTCCTGCCAGGCAGCTCGTAAAAGGCGAGCATAGGCTTACCGTCACTAACACCGTGACATCTGACTAGGTGGTAGAGTTTCGCAGCGACTCGCCCGGATTGGTACCACCGCCTTATCTATTCCTGCCGCCATAACGTCATGACGTGTTCCGGTTTGGAGGGTAAGGTAGCCAGTAAACTTACTTTTGCTCGAGGCCTAAGATCCCGTGTCAGGTTGACAACGCACCATTACCACCTTTGGTGTCTCTAGGCGGCGTGAATTTCTTACCATCAGGAAATCCGTCTGCTTGTTTGCCTTCCAATTTTATAAAAAACAATATAAAAAAACAGCACTCTTCTACCAGTGCTCTTGTTGGTAATGTCCTATATTTCACCCAGTGCTAACCCCTTAACAGGTGAATGACAGAGGCAGATGGTTTATTCTACACATAGGACCTGGATCAACATGGAGAAAACGTTATTATAAAATATACGTGTATACAGGGCTTTCCATTAATAGTGGATATCACTGCACGTGCGTGTGCGTGGGGGTCCCACAAAAAAAAACTGTCTCCAATACTTTGCGACGTATGCAATTTTTTTGTAAAATTTCGAACAGTTTTTCTCACATTTGTGGGCATCACGTCCGCTATTTAAGGTCTAGTTAGTTTGTTTTCTTCTGCCGTGTTGCCCAATGATGGTGTTCCTAAGTTACCTTTATAAAAACGCAATTAATAATCTAGTAGTTTACCAGACGTAACTAAATTTACAGATTTTACGTACTAAATACCATTTTAAGTGGAGAAACTCAAATCCAGAGTCAGATAAGTTAAATTTTTTGATGTCAAAGGGCAAAGTTTTGTAGGCAGTGTCGTTAGATGACAGGATAATGACAGAAATGAGTAAGTCACGTTCGGAGCCGCGCCTCGGAACATGCTTAAAGGCATCAAAACAAATGCCAACAATCCTCTCACTAACGAATGTATTTTTGCCACAAAATACCTGACTTACGCTTTTTTTAACTACCTCATACAACACATGTACACACATTTTAGGAGAGTTGCTTTACTACAATTTCATATATTTCTACAGATGATGTGGGTATATAAAAGTCATGCTCTTTAATATTTAAATTTTTCAATATTAGTAACTTCCATAAAGTAATAATAATAATTAGTAATAACACTGACTTGTTGATAATAACATTGATTAGTTTCAATTTCCTAACTAGGGATGCTGATTCTCGGCAAAGTGGTGAACGTTAGTAATGCGTTACTACCACTTTTAGTGTCTACTAGCTGTATCGGCGAACTTCATTCCACCCGTTCAGTATGGGAAATAATGAAGTATTATTTTTTCCATGGTCCCTGCAACTTTCCCGATTTTTCTTTTCATAAGAACATTCTCACGGTAATAACTAACACAATCAAAAAAGAAAGAGCCAAATCGGCCCAGTCGTTCGGAAGTTATGCGCTTACCAACACATTTAACGATTCATTTTTATATTATAGACTAGTTGGTCCGGCAAACGTTGTTTTGCCATATAACTAATTAAATGACGATTGATCAGTTATCGACCCGGGATAAAAAGTGATTAAATTACTAAAATGACTATTAAAAATAGGGGTTAGTGATAAAAGGGTGAAAATTTAGGGTTGTATGTACTTTTATATGCTGTATCATAAAAAAAATAAAAACAAAAATTTTTGTCTGAAAATTACAAAAAAAAAATTAGGGGTGGACCACCCTTAACATTTAGGGGGGTGAAAAATAGATGTTGGCCGATTCTTAGACCTTCTCAATATGCTCACAAAATTTCGTGAGAATCGGTCTAGCAGTTTCGGAGGAGTTCAAGTTCGAACCCCGTGACACGAGAATTTTATATAATACTAATGTTACTAGCGGCTTCGCCCGCGATAAATTGAGATGTAAGCTATCCTATCTTTCAAGTTAGGTCAAACTGCACACGATGTGTAAATGTGATTAAATTCGGTTAAGTAGTTTAGGAGTCTATCGCGGACAAACAACGTGACACGTAATTTATATATATTAAGAAGATAAGATAAGGGAACTATAAAGAAATCAGTATATTTTTTTTTCAAAACTTAAAAGAGTGAAAGTAGTAGCAGACATAAGATTTGTCCAGATAGATCATCCGGGAAGGTGCATACACCTACCTTAAATAAGTTGAGTTAATGCTCGACAGAATTATAGCCCGTCTTGGTCCGGGCTCCTTTGCAGAATAGACCATCTGCCTTCCTGCCAGGCAGCTCGTAAAAGGCGAGTATAGGCTTACCGTCACTAACACTGTGACATCTGACTAGGTGGTAGAGTTTCGCAGAGATTCGCCCGGATTGGTGCCTCCGGCTTACCTATTCCTGCCGCCATAACGTCATATTAGCAACGTAGCCTCTTAACTTACTTTTGCTCGATTCCTTACATCCCGGCCTCAGGTTGGCAATGCACCATTACCACCTTTGGTGTCCCTAGGCGGCGTTAATTTCTTACCATCAGGAAATCCGTCGTCTTGTTTGCCTTCCTATAACATAAAAAAAATAACCCATGTTTCGCTTCGTATCACCTAGTCAGGCAACCCTCAAGTTTACGAAGTAGTAAATATTCAGAAAGAGGTAAAGGTATCTAATGACAATAACATGTTTTCTATAAAAATAAGTGTGCCTATAATATAATATATATGACTATATTATCAAGATACAATGTACTAACAATCTAACTTAAGCTCGTGCAAAATTAACCGCAAGCAATATAAAGCTTCTAATTAATATAATTTAAGCACAGAAAAACTACAAAGACCCTACTTTAATAATATATCATCTTAGTACACAAAAATGTATATAATAATATATAATATGTCAAATCCAGACTTTCTGGCATTGGTGGCCACATTGCCTCAGAAGAACGCTCTTCCAAATAAAAAAATGTTTTGTCAATCAATTTACTTATGACCGAGAAATCGATTAACATGTACAAAAAATATAGGACTCAAAATTACATCCTACTTGTATCAAAGTCTGTTAAAAAGACGTTTTTTTTATTTCTTTGTAATAAATGTTTAAAAAGTAAAATTTATCACGGTGCTTTTGAGTTGCGTTTCAACATAAAAAAATAAACTATCTAATATGAGAAATGTCGGTTCGTTTGTCACTTACACCGTGACCAGGAGTAGGTGGTAAACTCGCTCTCACACTCAGATAAGATTCTTGCTAATACTTACTGATATAGCATCAATGCTTTTCGCTGTGTGTTCCGATCCGGAGGGTTGGGTAGTTACCCAACCCCTAGCAGACTAACCCAGACAACAGTTCAACAACCCGGTGTCAGATTGGAAATGCATCATTACGTAAGCTACAGATCTGCGTGTACCTGTAGAGGAGACTAGTATTTCATACCATCTGGAAATGTATCTGCTTGTTTGCTTTATAATTAAAAAAAAGTCGGGTTGCGCTCCGGGAGTGCCGGCAGAAGTGAAAACTTGAATATTAACGATGTGCATTTTTGATATTTTGGAATGGTTAGGGAATAATTTTGCACGAATTGCTTTTATTATCAGTATGAAAGTACCTACTATCATTTATGTAGTAGAATATAATATTCAATTATTGCGCTATCGTACACAAACATGACAACACGAACATTCGCGCAAGCGCCTTGCGCCGTCTTATGAATTTTCAATAAGGTCACGTGTCCTGACGTGAGTTTAGAAGTTTTTACCCATTCCAAAAAAATGCGCAACGCCGATAAAGAAGTTTACACTTCAAAAAGTATATAGTGAGATCTTTAAGGGGCAAGTTATTCATTCATTATTCCCAAAGCTCAAGTTGAAATGAATAACATAAACGTCTTCTTCATTCACGAAATCGCTTTCAAATTAACACGCCAGTTAGCCTTCACGGTCAATTTGTTCGGATTTTACCTACATTCAGCATTGCAAGCACATTGTAAGATTGTTTTTATTGACTAAACAGTATTGGTTATGTAAATATTGGTAAGAAGCACTCGAAGACACGCATTGTGCTGAAATTTGTACACATTCTTTCTATTGTGAAATTCTATTGGCGATTGGTCGTTCGGAAGAGACATTCGCTAATACGCAATGCTACTTGTCTTTTTAACTGGACATTGTGGTTATCTGTATTGTGAAATTCTAAACGAATGAGCCTGTATCTGCTTAACAAGAGGTCAACTCATTTAAACTGTTGCTGCAGAATTTTCGTTATGTTTTTGTAGGGTAAAGCATGTGATGAAACTCCGAACACACGTTTCTTAATAATTTCTTCATTAAATTAAATCTTTTAATTAATTGTTAGTCGGAATTATAGAGAATGGCACATTTTGAATAACAAAACCTTTTTTTTATAGAAGAGGAGGCAAACGAGCAAGTGGGTCACCCGATGGAAAGTGAAATAAACCTTATAAAAACTGTAAAAGAGTGAAATCTATACATTGAAATTATTTAAAAACATAATATATTTGGCCCGAAAACCACATTCTTCACATTAACGTAAATTTCTTCTTTCTTCACATTATTTTTTTGTCTATCTATGTGTATCCCGAAGCGATTCACGGCCAATATACTGAAGTGATTGTTATGTATTTCGGCAGGTGGTACTCTATGATTTGAAAAAGGGTTATTAGTACTTTTTATCCCGTTTACTAAAGGGAAAGGGGTAAAATTTAAAATGTAAATTTATAATATGTTTATAAGTAGTATCATTTTAAGAATTCTTGTTTTGCTTTGAAAATTGTCAAGTAATTTTTGAATTATAAATTTAACAGATTAGAAATGACATACATAATAACACTCAGTGTAAAGTGACCTAATAAATTGATATTCAAAACACAGAGAACATTTGATTGCACACATTCTTCTGGAGTTGGTGTTTGGGGCACAGGTTAAAATATAGATCGTTACCAACAAACAGGGCTTGAAATACCGGTATTTTTAGGAACCGTTATTAATTATCTTGAAGCAATACCGATAACAAGGCGTTACCTGTACTTAGTACCGGGTCTGTTTGTTTAAGGGTTCTGATACCGGTACTGTTTCAATGATACCGGTACTAGAAAACATATTACTTATCATTTTTTCTTCAATCAAAGATGAAATTTGTTCCTTCATGAGAGATTAAAATAATACCGATACCTACAAAGAAAATTGGCAACGTCGCACTTGTATTTAAAGGGTACCTTAATCGGATACCGGTTTTTATCGGTATTAGTACCGTACTTGTTAGATACCGGTATCGGATCGGTACCGGTATACGAAGTACCGGTACCCACTTTGGAACTGGTATCCAGGTAGCGGAATGGCAAGAACTGTTAAATACCGGTACAGAACCTGTACTTTTCGTAACGGTTCCAAGCCTTGCCAACAAGATCACTGGTGATAGAGTTGCTGTGCAGCAACCTGCCCAGATAGAGTCAGGGGTCAACCACTTTACCTACTCCTACCGCCATAGCAACTCTGTAATGTTCCGGTCCGGAAAGTAAGGTAGCGAGTAGACTTGCACAATTGGTATTTTCATTCCTGCCTCAAGTTTGCGACCCACCTAAATAATGTTGCACAGGATTGAATATAAGCCCAATTATTGGCGATAGGCCTGTCACCTCTCTTATTGTGGGAGTGGGCTAGTCGTGGGTGCTCTGGTTGTGACTCTGCCTACCTCTTAGAGGATATGGGCGTCAAGATAGTTACTTTTTTTTGTTATGCTTGGTATGGTTGTCTACGGTGTGTTTCGTAATTATATCAAGTGGATTGAATTAATTTTCATAACTTTAAACACAGAAATATAGATGAGATATTGAAGAAAAACATCCACAGTTCCACACTATATCGATATCAATATTACAAATGCAATTTATGTTTATAATATTAACTCAGATTATCTATAACACATTCACAATTTAGTCGCTTATGATTTTGAGCAAAGTGTTGGAGAAATGAGAAAGGACATGCTCCACTGGTTCGGCCATGTGAGAAGAATGACAGATGAAAATTCACAAAGCAGTTTAACAATGCGAATGTGAATGAATGTAAGTACCCGGGGAGACCGAGATTGATATTTAACGATCAAATCGCTCTGGTATTATCCGGAGGTAGTGTCAAGAGTCTCCGAAACCGGCGTGTTTGTATGAAAAAGGCAATGAATGTGGACGAAGCCAGGTAGGTCTGTAAGGACAGTGACATTTGGCAATAAAAACTCTTTGTCTACCCCGTAAGGGATTTGGTGTGAAGATATGTATGTATGTTGGGGACATTGACATTAAATATAAAACAAGTTTTTGTGAAGTTACTAAACGTATAACCCACGGTGAGATCGAGAAAACCCCGAACAATTCGCAAGGTTGCGTAACCAGATGGTGTGGAAGAGTTTACACGATATGTTAAGTAAACTAAGGCGACACCAAGGTGACAACAGAGAAACCTTAGACAACCTTCAGCTAATATTATTAAGGACGTGACGTACAGTCATGTGAATGACAAATTATGTGTAATATTATGTTTTTTATGATATTGGAAGGCAAACAAGCAGACAGATTTCCTGATGGTAAGAAATTCTCGCCACCTAGAGAAAACAAAGGTGGTAAAGGTGCGTTGCCAACATGAGGCCGGGATGTTAGGCCTTACCATCCGTACCGGAACACGTCGTGACATTATGGTGGCAAGAATAGGTAAGGCGGTGGTACCAATCCGGGTGAGTCGCTGCGAAACTCTATCACCTGGTCAGATCTCACGGTGTTAGTGACGGTAAGCCTATGCTTGCCTTTTACGAGCTGTCTGGCAGGAAGGCAGATGGTCTATTCTGCAAAGGAGCCCAGACCAACACGGGGAAAGGTACTTCTTAAATTTTGGGTAAACCCATGTCAACGAGGACGCGGTCCAAGTTGCTTTTATTTTATGTCCTTCTGTATAAGGTATTCGATGAATATGTGAATAACCATGAAAAATACCAGAAGAGATTCTACCGAAACTTATGTTAAAAGATGCAGATGCTTACTTTGGTATTAAGGAACAATCGTTGCCTATAATCGTTATCTTTTCCCTTGGATTTTCGTTAACATATGCAAGCCCAGCTACCTTCCCCATAAAATCCAATAATAACGGATTTCAAAAACTGCTGTCGGTACGGTTAGGTAATAAGCTGTTATCCCTTATCTTGTTATGCGAATTGGCATAAACAAATATCGCAAGATTTTTGCTATCACTCTGCAATCATAGTGACATAATAACCCTTTTGGTGATGAAGATGTTATGTGGCGGGAATTACAGACGATTGAGGAAGTCTGACCTTTTCTGTATTGATGGTGCATTATGGAATGGAAAGCCTATCATAGGTTTTATCTCACTTATCCTGACATACCCAAGGGGTAAGCCAGTCTTTGCCTTATATTGCTTCTCCACTTTACCGAGTCGTGAGCATCTTCAAAAGTGGAATTATTTTCTTTCACAACGTTAAAGTTACGTACTTATTAAAACTCATACAATTATACGACTCATCCATGACTGTTCTTTAATTAGTCACAAAACATTTTTCTTAAAAAGCTTATCTTAAACTTCAGATTGCGAAAGATGCTTGAGATATGTAGGGAGTGGAGTCAAGTTTCCTTTTTTGTAGCATGTAATGTGAAGAGAGCTGACTCATCGCTTCCGAAGGCTTTTTATGGCACTCACTAAACAATAACTGCTAATTAAATACCGTTGCAATTGTTTTCGGTTTGTTTGGGCTCAATTGTTTTTGTGCCCACTTAAAAACATCGTTAATATATTGATGGAGTTAATTCGGTTGCGTCATACTCATCATTATTGTAATAGAGAGGTGGATAAGCTACGTACGTTAGAAATTCCTATACGGAAATCCATTTCAAAAAATTAAAACGATATTTCACCCATAGAAATCCACTCACATACCAAACCAAAGGTAAAATTTTTTCATAAGTTTGCTATTCATTGAGAAAGATATTATATGGACTGAGAATTCGCATTTTGTTTTTAAATTATGTTATAAATTGAGTACTGTTTGCTATTATCATTCCTGTCCTTTTATTCGTTCAGTGCTCAGAAAGGCATGAATGAGTATATCAGGTACGAGTTTATCCTCACTTACATGAGGTTCAAATTGAAACCAAGGGTTAAGTTTAAATCAGGATTCAGGTGTGTTATTTTTCAGTTGTCATTCAGTGATGTTAATTTTTTTGGTGATATGTAATATTCGTTCAATGAAACCAAAATCGGAGACGTACTGTGGCGACGACCCCATCGCCTATTGATGGTAACTGGGTTATAACCAACATGGCAGTAAGTCAGAACTATGTGGCAGAGTGCTGAGTACCCATCCACATTGATACCACCGCTTTAACTATTCACGCTGCAATAGCGTAAGTGCTCGCCGCCGTCTTGCTGTGTGCTAAAGGGTAAGATAGCCAGTAGACTTGCATGTGTGATGTGACATAAGGCGTATTAAAAGTGACGTTTTTTAAAGAAAAGTCAACTGTTTTCCTCTATTTTGTAATCTAACTATGACATTTTAGAACTCATGCTGTATCTATTTAGACGTAGAGGTTTTGATTTTGCGTAAGTCATGAAATGAAAATGACAGTTATTATTGCCCTTGATCAATTTAAAAATATAACCTAAATGAGACTTTCAACATATCACGGAAATATTTTTTTTAAGAAAAACTCACCTGTTTACTCAAAAAAAACTTGGTTTGGAACCTAATTAACGCTTTGTAGAGTTGCCCAATGCATATGCCCAACGCAGTAGGTAGAAGCAGGGCAATTACGACCAGCCGAAGACTGTAAGTCCTACAATGTGCGAAAAACCTACCACAAAAATGCCAAACTTATCGACAACGGGGCATATATCTAATACCGGTTAACTTTGCTTTTATTAGAAAATTGAAAAAAAAAACACAATTTGTTTTTGTTGTCCGACCCGGAGATCGAACCCGGAATCCCACGGAGGCAATTCCTGCCCCGGACTGCTAGACCGCAAAGACGATAAAGTTTGCATGTGCATATTTGCATGTTAATGTTATGTTTAATTTTCAGGAAATAGAAATTTACGAGCGACCGTGCAAATAATTAAAATAACTGTTTTCAATACAAACTATTTTATTAATACTCTCCATCGAGAAATTTAATAGCTAGTAGGTAATAACAGACGACGCCACGGTATAATTTTATTAAAAATATAATCTATATGCAGACGAAAACGCCGATGAAAGATCATTTTCAATAAACAGTGAATAATTTTCTCGTAAATATTTTAATAGAGAAGTTTAATTTGAACTTTAATAACGACTAGTTGGGGCCTCAATAAATCATATTAATCAACGTTTTATTGTTATATTGCATTATTAATGGGAAATTCTCAGTTCCTTGTACGGGAAGCTCATTACAGATACGAGGAAGTGGTTTGTCATTAGTCGGCGGTGCCAAAGGTGAGAGCTGGCCACTCGTTACTGATGTGTCGAAAGACTTGCCTGATGGAGATTGCTTTGATTATAAACTTCTAAAGTGGGGAATTAAATTACTGCCATCGAAATATATCAAAACTTCTACATCATTTGATTTTTCACGTCCATGTTTGTAATTATAAATAAAAACATTTAAGTTTTTTTTTTATTTTTAAGGTTTCAACTCAACAGGTTTTTAAGGTTTTAACTCATACAAAAAAAACGAAACCCTTGTAGGATCTCTTTATTTTCCGTCCGTCCAATTGCCAAGACACTTTTCAGAAACACATGGATGTGTCAAAGATAAATTTATGTCAAAAACTCAAATCCAATGTCCTTCGAGAGAAAAAATCAAACTTCTAAGCCAACGAAATCAAAAGATACAGGGTCAAAACCTACACGGTACTTTCCGTGAACTAAGAATTTTAAAATTTGGTACAAATCTACATCCAACGTGATAGGTGAACTTTTAGTTAAATACCGCTTTGTATGGAACCCTTGGTGCGCGATTTCTACTCGCACTTAGCCCTTTTTTGGGCTTGGGCTATGTTTTATAAAAATCAGTGAGTGTCAACGTGAATTTGACTGTCACAATTCTAAAATACTAAATAGTTTTCAGTTTATATTTAGATTCAGAAAAAAATACCTTTTCACATATACCATACAAGTGACATTGGTACGCGTCAACATTAGTGTAAAACTGTTACCAGATCGATAGTTACTTATTATTGTATTGTATTGAGAAGATCTGTTTAAAGAAATTCATCTTATCTTTTCTTAAATTAATCACAGTAATTATTACACCGATCATAGTAATGATTACAATTTACCACTAGATTACATTATATACATTATTTACAGCGCATTTTACCACTAGATGGGATATGGCATAATGGGAAAGAGATAAAAGTATGATTGGAAGGTTTCCAAATCCAAAATATTTTTTATGAGATTGGATGAAAAAACCTTGTTGTTCCAGGACCTCTGTCTATCTTCGCACATAAAAAGCAAACAGACTTTCTAATGGTAAGAAATCCACGTCAGCTATCAGCCAGCATTTATAATAGTCAAGGTGGTGGTACCAAATCCAGCACTGTAGCAAAATTGACCTACCTCGTCACGACATTAAAGACAGAAACTTATGTTCGTCTTTAACAACCTGCTCTACAGGAAAGTTATCTACATTTTTCCGACTTGGCTGCACTAGGTCCCGGGTTCGAATCCCGGGTCGGGAAACAAAAAGAAAATTTTCTAAATAAAAAAATGTTGCTTGGGATTGGATATGTGCCCGATTGGTGATAGGCTAGCCACCTATCACATTATGGTACTTAGTGTCTTCGGCTAGTCGTGGGTGCCCTGGTTGTGCCTCTGCCTAAATCTTCAGAGATATGGCCATGAAGATACTTGCGTTCGTATATTATAGCTCTTTCTGCTAAACAGTTTTATCTCCTGAAATTTTTACACATTAATATTCTTTTTATAGACATTAATAGTCTTGTCACGAAAAAAGAAATAAAGCCCATTGATGTTAGTGGACAAAGTATATCGCTACATGTCTAATTTTGTAACACTCAAGGTTTGTTTTTAAACCATATTAGAAAATTTGACAAGTAACGCTTTGTCCGTTATAGTTTTTAGCCTTCACAACCCATTTTGGTAAAGCCCAGAAAGGTTTAAGTAAGTATTTTATGGCCAATGAATTATGTGACTAACAATTTTGTTTAAATGTGTATAAAACATCGAAGATTTTTATTATTTAGTTTTTACTGTGATAGGCAAAAATCATTTTAAATAACAAATTCGGCAAAAACAAGTATAAAAATAATTTATTATCACTTTAAAGGGTTTATGAAATATTAAGGCTAGCCCATAAAATAAACTTGTAATGATATAAAGAGAATGTACTAACTCTTATCCACAGCTTCGCTAGCATAGTGAATAAGATATTTTATCTGCCTTTTAGTAGCAGAAAAAGTTTACACGCCATAGGCAGTCAAAAATAAAGTTTCAGATCACATGTTTGCGTTAGTTTCACCTCGACCAAAAGTTGCATATGAACTAAGAATGTTCATTGCCCTAGGCTTTCGACAAACGTGGATAACATTTTTAAAGAACTCACTTTTCAAGTATTACTTTAGGCAAAACCACAACGTAAACTCTAGTTACTTCGAAAACAGAAAATACATTCGAACTTGAACAATATTCAATAGAACAGATACAACATTTTCAATATTTGCTTCAAATACTTTTAGACATGTATGTTATGGTAAAAAAGAAACATACGAAAGATTTACACACGTAAAAACCAGGTAAACCGTTGAACATGGTACTACCGTAATTTGGTGACACACATACAGTAGCGCCACATACCGGATCGATTTGGAACCATTAAGGATCTGATTGAAATATAATTCAAAAGTTTCGATCGATTAAGGCTTTTAGAAGGAGTTAGGTGACAAACACACGCACAAAATATTTTAATATAGTAACTATAGGTATGGTTATAAAACATGAATCCTGATACAATGAGAATGCAAACTTCAGTACTTTTCGTTGTCACGTTCCTAATAAATTACTGAGAGAAACTCTAAAAATATCTACAAATTAGTAATAGCCATACTAGTAATAATAACATTATGAATTCTGATGACGTTAGCTTTCGAACAAAAAAAAATCTGCATCCTATACGGTCTATTTGTTAAGTTGACACACACACAGAGACATGTGAAACTTATAACTTCGCTTTTTCCGTTGGGGGTTCAAAAAATATAGACTATTTGACGTAGAGAGTTTTGGTTCCATCGAGAAAAAGATGGTTGCAGTTTTTTTTATTCTATTCTATTGAATTGTAATTAAATTGTAAATGAGTTTGAGTAAGTAGGTAATCGCTTTACTTAAGACCCGAACATAACTTTTCACGTCTTATAACTAATTTTGCATTATTTTATATCTCGTATTAAAAAAAACTTGACAAATTTTAGATAACAACGCCCATGCTCAAACTGAAAAAATGATATGGTGCCAGAGAAGTTTAATTATTCTACTTGCTTATATCCTATGAGCATTATATGTTTCTGTAGATGTAATCAAGCGCGGTCCACGGTGTCGGCAGTAGTTAGTCGAGGCGTCTCAAATATGGTAATGAGTATTTACTATTTGTACAGTCGGCACCGCGTCGCCACTGCCACCAAGGTCGCCGTGAACGCTAATCTCGTAAACTTCAAAGTGTTAGGAGCATTTACAAACTTAATTGTAATATGCGAACAATATTTTTTGAGATGTCAGCGAAGAAGAACACGGCAATTCTAATGGCAAAAGAGAATCGTGTCCTATAAACCCTATCCGGGCAAGTTACAAACGTAAATTCAAAAATAACACTAAAATGACGTCAGATAACGTCGCGTGACAAACAAAAATTCACATCAACATCAGTCTCTCTCTTTAAAAGTTACGTTGCCGTATACATGCAAAACACACACATACACACAAAGACACGTCAAACTATATTCTTATTTCTATGCGTCAAACTTAGGAAACCTGTCTTTTTCCGTCGGGTGTCAAAAACCAGCTTTATCTGACAGCTTAGCACCTAACCAATTTACACATCTACCTTCTTGTTAATAAATATAAACTAAGGTATATATAACGTGACCAATTCTATTTCGGCTCAAAACGTGACACCAATTTTTTCATCAATTAGCAATTGCATCTTTACATACTATAGTACGATAAGTTAATGTGTTTGTGATGGAAAAAAATTAAGTAATATATTATAAATATATTTATTTATTGTATTACGGGACACGTACAGATGGTTGCACATACTAGATAA
>NJDC01003590.1:39298-50084 GCA_002245475.1 Calephelis virginiensis
ATCACGGTGTAGGAGAATGTGGCTTTTTGGTCGTCTTTTGCGAACTTTTTCTAACATCCTGGGTAAACAAATGGAAGAATACCACTCGGTATTAACACTCTTTTGATCTTCAAGTGAAATTGTACAGGTTGGACCCGCAGCTGAGTAAAAAAACGCGATAATTTTTTTACCAACGTTTCTCGCCTGTCTCACTTTTGTTGGCCTGTTTTCATTTTCAAACACCCATTCACAAGATTGCTGTTATTTTTCGGGTTCAAAACAGTAAATCCACGTTTCGTCTCCTGTGACAATGTCCGTGGTTGTACTTCAGTGGCATCTGTGAGCACCATTCCACGCGAGCCCGCTTCTGCTCCGCTGTCAGTTCATGAGGGATCCAACGATAACAAAGTTTCCGAACGTTAAATTTTTAGTGTAAAATTTTCTGAATTTGGCTTATACCAATCCCCAATAGTCCTCGAATTGTCTCATAGGTAATCTGGGGTTTTTTTTTAAAAACAGTAGCCACATTATTTTCGTTGGCGGCAGTTGAAGGCCGCCTTTTACGAAATTCGTCATGTAAAGAAACTCAATCCTCACGGTGCTCAAACAAGGTGCTTCTCTCCTAAAAGAATTTTGAAGACGAGCGGCACAGTCTTGCGGAGAAGGAGAACTTTAAAAATCATAAAAAACCATCCCTCTAAAATCTTTTCGACTTAATTCCATTTTCGTTACTAATATGTAATAAAAAAACAATTGACAAATTATTTCCCGCCAATTGTTTTTTTTATTACTAAGAAGGTTACAATGTTTTAAAAATATAACATTCAAAATTCAATTCCGATTAGCTAGCAGTGCAAAACTTTTAGTGTGCGCCATGTACATGTACATGCTAGTAGAAGATACGAACCTACGTTGACCACTCCTAGCTAATCAAATTTCATAATAATGTAATTATAATATTATTTTTTTAATTATATAGTAGAAATCATATTAAAAAAGCTTAAAAAAATCTTGAAAGCATATTTTTAATTGTTTTTAAAGAAAATTTTTTCACTATACCGGTTTATTTAGCAGACAATCCTATTAGACATTGTTAGCGTATTTGCAAAAAAACAGCGCATATGTTGAGATAATCTATTTCTATTATGTAACTGTCATCACCACACAATACCTGGCGAATCAGTTAAATTACAGGCAATCCAACTTCTCCACATTTTATACGTCTTAAACTTCAAGTCAGGATAAAATTTTCTTATTATTTAATTATATCTATTATTATCTTAATAACTCAACATTTAATAAAGAATATTAAAAAAAAACATACTATTCAGGATTTTTTTTACAAGCCGGTTCCGTGGCCATTGGTCAAAAACTGAACCCTTATAAATTCGCTTTTATTTGTTCGTCTGTCCGTAGCCTACCTACGTCACCTATGTCACAGCCATTTTTTTCCGAAAGTAATCGAGCTATGCTTTTGAAACTTGGTGATAGATGTATTCTGTGGACCGCTTTAAGATTTTAAAATAAAATTTTAGGGATTCTCCGTACTTAGAACTAAAACTCAATTTTTTCCGTCAAATCCATAAGTGTGGGTATATCTATGGATTGGTCTTCAAAAGTCATATTGAGGTTTGTTCTATTTTTTTTCTAAACTGAATAGTTTACGCGAAAGACGCTTCAAAAGTTATACAATTTATCCTCCCCTGTAAATTCTAAACCAAGAGATAAAACTAAAAAATATGTATGATTACATAGTAAACTTCCAAAGAAAATTAATTTGAACGAGATCTAGAAATTCGTTTTTTTTAATAGGTACTATAACACCTTAATACATTGTGCTTTACTGTCGAGAGATGGTGCTGTATAATTTAGCATCTCCTAAACGTGTAGTAAAAGCACTTTAATTCAATGTCTCGGATATTATGAATCTGTGCAGTTGCAAAAGCGATATCAAAGACTTTAATAGTAGCAAATCAAATTAAGGAAAGAACTTTTATATTAAGACGAGCTGACTCGGCAGACGTTGTTCTGCTATATTTTGAATGTGATTTTAGTAAAAAAAAATTGGGTCAAGTCACCCTTATCACTTAGGGGTGTGAAAAATAGATGTTGTCCGACTCCCAGACTACTCAACATGCTCAAAAAATTTCATGAGAATCGGTCGAGCCGTTTCGGAGGAGTTCAATCACGCACACCGTGACACGAGAATTTTAAAGATTGCTGTTCTGGAACCCTTCTTGGGCGTTTTTTTTTATAAATATTGCAAAATTCTAAACTTGGTCTGAAATATTATGTTTCAACATATTGGTTCGGTGAAGGTCGACTTAGGTTCCGATCTTCGGCCATACACTGATATCCATGTAAACATACTGAAATAAATTTAATATACTCAGATGTAGAAATACAATTGCATGTATACAATATTAATACAAAAATGGTCGCAACTGCCAGGGGATCAAGAAATTGAATTTAACATAAGAAGTTACATTTTTCTGACTGAATTTAAATATCAAACGACTAGGAAAAATATAGATTTTTTAGATAGACGTTTACCTCAGGAGATCCGTCTGCATCTTCGCTATTTTTTTGAAGTCAGTTGAAAATATTTAAACTTCTTTAGTAAGTATATTATACACACAGAACAGGTAATAGAAGTTATAAAAATCGTGACATTTTGCCAATATAAAGAAACAAGGCGTTTTAGGAGTTTTTTGGAGTAATTAAAACTACTATCTTTTAATAAAATTTTTCGACACGGACGCTGTAAGAAGCATCTTTACATGGATTTTTCCTACAAAAAAGAACTGCAGGTGGGTCTGTTGTAGAGTATTAGATTGAAACTTTTTTTAATACAATACACGCACCTACAAACACACGCCACATAGTTCGAACTAACAAACTTTATGGGATACAAAGAAATCGGGATAGAAAAAGGGAAAAAGAAAGATCAAGCATGTGTTGCCTCTGTGGTCTAATGGTCCGCCGTCGGACTTAACTACTTGAGATCCTGGATTCGATCCGCGGTCGGGCAACAGAAATAATGGAAAATTATGTAATTTCAATTTTCTAATAAAGATAGCGTTGCTCAAGATTGGATATGTCCCTGGTGGGCGAAAGGCTTGCTACCTATCACTTTGTGGGACTTAGTGTTTTCGGCTAATCGTGGGTTCCTCCTCGGGGATATGGCTGTGAAGATATTTATTTCAAGCATGTGTTAATTTACCAGAAGTGTAATATTAATAAATTGTTCCAGGTAGCCGGGTATGAGCTAACATGCCGAGCTCAGCGCTGTACCAGGAGACTTCCGTGGTGCCTGAGAATGCTACATCATATGAAGAGGCTTTAGCCACTGTAAGTACAAATTCAAATAAGTACATTATTTAAAAACCAAAAAATTTGGTTTCGAAACGAATTAAATAAAAATAAATTTAGTATAATTTATTTATTTTAGGCAGATCTGCAATAATCGTGAAATTAGGTACTTGAAACTGTCTGCCTACCCTCGTAAGAAACTTGGCGCGCGCGTGTGTGTGTATGTGTGTGTGTGTGTGTGTGTGTGTGTGTGTGTGTGTGTGTGTATGTATGTGGAAAAGTATGTATACGTTTAAATTAGCGCATAGATACCCGACCATATAATAGGTCTGAATCAGTATGTTTTTTAGACGAAGACATCTTCCAATACTAAAATTAGGTATTAAATAACCGTAATATTCTTTTATTTAGTGTCACATTTTATTATTTCATTGGAAGGCAAACAAGCAGAAGGATTTCACTTTTCCGCCGAAGAAATTCACACCACCTAGAGACACCAAAGGTGTTAAGGTGAGCTGCCAACGTACTGTCTCCCCGTCTCCCCGGGTACTAACATTAATCCACATTCGCACTGCATATCTCTTTTGTCAACCTGTCATCTGCCACGATCATGACGTGAAGAGATAATTTAAGATTATCACTTGCACTTGCACTTGATGCTTTTCCTTTCAACTCCACTCTCCGTCGGTTTTCATTATTGAAAAAGCGATCAGCGAGGATAATACCAGAGATTTATCTAAATTTTAAAGTTATTTGTTCAATATGATACATCAATTCCAAGATATGTAGGTACCCGGGGAGACCAAGGTTGACATTCCACGATCAGATCACTCAGATGTTATCCGAGGGTGGTGTCAAGAGTCTCCGAAACAGGCGTGTTTGTATGAAAGGGTTATCAATGTGAAGGAAGCGAGACAGGTTTGTCAGAATCGTGCAGGCTTCACAATCCTCTCTGCCTACCCCGTAAGGAACTTGGCGTGAAGATATGTATGTATGTATGTATGTAATTCCAAAAGAATTGAATGTGGAATTGTATGGAAGATGGATATATGTGTATCTAATAATAATAAAAGATCTTTCAAACACACTAAATCAAGTGCGAAAATCATAAACCTTTGTTTGCAATTGGTTTCAAATCGTAGGTGTTATATTCATATATAAATAAGCGTTATCTTGAAGCGTGCAGTTAGTACGAACAAGGTAACGCAAATAAATTCCTATGAATATAGATTTCGTAACACTTACTTAATAAAAATTTCTCACGATAACACATATCACCTTGGCACCAGTTTAGTATCATCGCAATATTCGCCTATCATAGTAAAAGATGATGGTAGTTTTTCTATCAAATGCGAATAGATTGCTCCATTGTGTGAATGGAAAATGTCCATAACAAGGCGAACGGACGTGTAGTACAATCCAACTGCATACAATAGTTTAGTGCAGCTCCCAGCTTCTGACGCGAGGCCTCGTGGCTCATACATTGCGGATTAAAAAGTGACTTTTTATCACCACTATAATTAAACTAACGTGTTTTGATAGTGAGGTGTTATTGGAATAGTGAAATAAGTGATTACGTTGCGCTTCATCAATCAATTTGTTGCGTTTTAATAGCAGCTAATACGAGTTTAAGTTTAGTAATAGTAGTTTAAATATCCTTGATATCGAAATCTTTTAGTAACTGTGTATAACCATGTAATATGAATGGCCTCTGTGGTCTAGCGGTTCAGTTGTTGGACTTGAATGCATGAGGTCCGGGTTCGAATCCCGGGTCGGGCAACAAAAAGAAAATTGGGTTTTCCCAATTTTCTAATAAAAAAATGTTGCCCGGGATTGGATATGTGCCCAGTTGGCGATAGGCTTGGCACCTATCACATTGTGGGACTTAGTGTCTTCGGCTAGTCGTGGGTGCCCTGGTTGTACCTCTGCCTACCTCTTCGGGGATGTGGGCGTGAAGATACTTTTTTATGCAATATGAATCTTGAAATTGTATTACGTGATGGTTACGACAATTTGAATTACAAATGTAAATAAGAATAGGTCTTGAAGTTTGTGTTATTAATGTGTGAGGTGAAATTATTTTAAATCTAACAAAAAATCCTTTTATAAGATACTAGCTGTCCCGGCGAACTTTTTTCCACCCGTTTTAGTTTTGCATGGAAAATTAAGGTATTGTTTTTCCTATTCTTACTGCAATTTTCTCGGTTGTTTCCTTCATTATATTTTTTTCTGAAAATAACCAACACAACGAAAATGGGGATATGTATGTATATATATATATTACTTAACACAAGGGCAGTTTAATCACTTTGACGCGATCTCTGAACGACAACTTTAGGGTGTAAAAGACAATTTATACCTACATTTAAATCTTTAAATGTAGGTATAAATCTTTAAATATATAATACTTAAATAAAATATGTTTTTTTGTATGAAAATACTTGCACTGTTTCACTAAAACATATTTAAAAAAACATTTTAAAAATACTTAAGGGTATTTCACCATATGCCAAGAATTGAAACAATGCAATACGCAAAATAAAAATTTTAAATCAGACTGCACAATTTAAAAAAAATATCTTAAAAACACGGGGTTACGGAAGATCTGACAAGCTTTTTGTAATTGCTGGGAATTTAAATTATGACTGTGATGAACTCCTAATTGATCCGATAGTTTAATTTTAGTAAGTAATAATTATAGTTTTGGATCGGAATGCGCAGAGAGATTTATGATTACTTTTTTTTTATAGAAGAGGAGGCAAACGAGCAACGTTCAATACTTTACAAAAATTGAAATCTTCTAAGTATACAGATGTACGCGGATCAAATAAGATAGAGAACATTAGATATAGAATATGTAGATACCGGCGAAAACGGATTGGCAACCACTGGAGCCTTAAGCCGTATTTATTTAGATAATATATGGTCATATTTATGTAGGCCAAATATAAAATTAATATAAAGGTTTGGAAGACGTTTAAGATTGTTAAATTTCAATTTTATTTTATTCAAATGTTTTGTTTACCTAGATAACGGATTAATGCATTTTGCATTTTGTTGCACTTAAATTATTGAAAACATTTAGTTCTTATATCTTATCCTTATTCCCAGACAACTATGCAATGTAATTGGAGACGGTTTTTTTTGCAACGTCGTTGCTCTTAGAAGATGTAAAATATTCCTTCCTCGTACCCATAGTACAAAACATTTTTTATTCTCACGAAATGGGTAATTTTGCCATAACTTCACATTACATCTCATTAAAGATATAATCTACTGTAAACACAATTGTAATGCAATTTTTAAAGAACCAGTTAGAATTTTTCCTCTGTAATATGACTACATTACACAGGTTAAGTAATTAGGTCTTAAGTCATGGTTAACATGTAAAAAGAATAATTGCTCAACAATGAACAAAGTGCACACTGCCAATAAACCATTACCATACGACTAGTAGAGTCTTTGTTAACCGTCTACAAAAAGGAGGATGTTTTTAATTTGAATGTATGTTTTTTTTATATTTGTTACGTAATTGCTTGGAGTTTAATGTTAAAAAAAAGAGTTTAATGTTTTTTGTAAGTAATGATTCGTAGTATTTTTTTTGAGAGGTCTGTTTATAAGCACGCGGCTCACCTGACGGTAAGAGATAAACGTGGCCTATAGACACCTTAGACGTTACTGGTGAGTCGCTTTCCTGTGGCCGGGATGCTAAGCCCATTGTGTGTTGCGCAAATCTACCGGCTATCCCTATCCTAAGGGCCGGAACACAACAGAGCTATAGTGGCGGAAGGAATAGGTAAGGTGGTTACCAACCCGGCTAAGGTTGTTGCCGAAGCGGAGAATTTTTAACAAGGATCGACCATTCAGTGCTTTGTAAGTTATATATACATGTATCTTTACCTTATCTTTCTATACTAATAACAAACTTGTAAAAGAGTGTATTCTGTATATTATAGAAATTAAAAAGAAATTGCTGCGACGACTCAGAATAAGACAAAATAAAAAATAAATATCCCTGGATCATTTACATAAATTGAAACCAACCTCAAAGGAAGCAAATTATATGCTTGTGTTATAGGTGTTAGTCAACTATACTAAACACAGAAAAAACTTAAATAGATACCAAAATAAATTTAACAAAATCCCTGACCCGGAAGTGCAGACATCTAAATGTTCATCACACAAATGCCTGCCCTCGTCGGGAATCGAACCAGAGCCTCGCGATTGGTCGGTAGAGTTAGGCGTGTATGCTAGCACCTCAACCAACGAGGTTAGTAAAATGGATAGTAAAACACATTTCTAGCATTTTTACATTTTTCGTCTGTCTGTATAGCTACCGCTATTTACGCTGAATCTACTAAACCGATTGTAACAAAATTTGGCAAATCCCAGTTTCTAAAGGGATTCCAGTGGGAGAGGAAAGAACCAAAATGTAAATGGGGCTACAGGAAGGTGGTGTGAAAAGTCTCCGAAACTGGCGTGTTTGTGTGAAAAGAGTGAATGTGAAGGTGGCAGGTACGCAAGGATCGTGACATTTGACACTGGATACTTTTTGCATCCCCCAATTTGGACTTGACGTGAAGATACGTGTAACACAGCTTTAATTGCTTTAATTCAAAAGAAATGTGTGGTAATATCCCGTATTGCGGGGTGCTGCAAAACTTTAATATGACGGATATTGATGTTTTGCAACACTCAGCTTTTTATAAAATTTAACGTAACAACGAATTGAGGTTGGTCTTTCAAATTATTTAAACGCAGTAAACTGCATATAAACGACTTCGTTTTATATTTATAATTTATATATTGGAACGAAGTTCCTTATTGCGCGTTGTGAATGGGGGCTAGACGGAAAAAATTCTTACGAAAATGTTGTCACGACACTTTTTGCTCTGTGGACTAGCGGTTCAGTAGTTGGACTTGACTGCATGAGGTCCCGGGTTCCAATCCCGGGTCGGACAATTTTTTTTATTTTTTTTACTTATCATTTTCTTTTTTTTATTATCATTATTTATTTTTTTTGATTTTATTATTTTTTTAAATTTTTATCTTCTTTTTTTATTTCATGTTTCTCTGTCTGTCTCTCTCTATAAGAGAGATAGAGATAGAGATTACTAGAGATTGATAAAGATTGAGAGAGAGAGGGGGGGGGGAGAGAGAACTTCGTTCCACCCGGGTGTCCCTTGACACCTCTCAACTTTTTTTCTTTTATAAATTGTACCCTATGCGTTATTTAGATTAATAAACTATATTTCCACAGTTTCATCTAAATCCGTTCAGTAGTTTGTGCGTGAAAGAGTAATAAACATCCATACATTCTCACAATGTTTCGCATGTATAACATAGTGGACTAGCTGTACCCGCGACTTTTGTCGCAACTGTCTGCAATAAACGCTATCCCGATTTGAGGTAGAAAATCGACATCAATCGTACTAGGTGGTACAGTTTCGCAGCGACTCGCCCGGATTGGTACCACCGCCTTACCTATTCCTGCCGCCGTAACGTCATGACGTGTAAGGTAGCCGGTAAACTTTCTTTTGCTCGAGGCCTAACATCCGGACCTCAGGTTGGCAACGCACCATTACCATCTTTGGTATCTCTAGGCGGCGTGAATTTCTTACCATCAGGAAATCCGTCTGCTTGTTTGCCTTCCTAAAACATAAAAAAAGACAGTATAATTGAATTGCATTCTGTCAAACTTTTGTTACCGCTATCGACTTTGCTGACGTGTGTTATCCTGTTGTAAATGATAGCCATCTTAAGCAGCTTGAGCGTCTCCAAAACTTCTGCTTAAGGTTCACATTTGGTTTTAGAAAATATGGTCATGTCTCTGAATATTATTCAAGACTGCAGTGCCTCCCCTTTTGGCATGTTGCTGATGTTGGTGATAGAAATCTAGACGACCTGTCGGAGGATTCTACCACATACTAATAATAATTGTTTATCAGTAGTTCTAATATCCTGACGGATGTGATGAGATACTAATTAATTTTTACTGGTTTATTCCACCATTACACTTCGTCATAACTACATAGGTGATAGAGCTCGGTGCATCAGCTCACCCGGGTACTAACGCCTTAGGTATCCTTGCGGTTGCAGCGTCAGTGGTCGCTATCGTCATGTTTCGTGATGGTAGGCTAGCGGGTAAACTTTAAGATTTGGCTAAAGATACCGGCTATAGCATTCCGGCGCGCCAGGAACATCTATTATGGAATTAGGCAACAGTTTTTTTTAGTTTTTGGCGCGAGCGTTAGCATCTGCCATTAGTCAAGTATCTCTTGGTTTGTATGAAGTTACCCGATTTACCGAAATCGGGTTTAAATTATTTAAAATTCAAGCTCAGATAGTGACATTTAGCGGCAACGATGATATACACAATACAATAAATTGTTCACATATATTTCACTCATGCACTTTAACTGAGCTGAAAATAATACATATACTTTTGCCACCAAAATTGAATAATTTCTTCTTTCTTTCCTCTCAATGGCGTAAAAATTTCCCAAAAGTCTCTTACAATCAGGAGATCCGGCAATTTTTTCGCTATACACCTAATATAAAAACACTGCTGGATCGTTGTCGCTAGATATCATTCTCGACCTTTAAACTTGAGAACGTAATGACAAAATCCTTGAGTTTACACATTTTTTATAACACAGGGACGTTTTTGTAACGTATAGTTAAAATGAAATAACAGATAATCATTTGTGCATAAATTGCTAATGACGGCAAGCACAGACTATATTGGTATGGCGACTTTAAAGAATTCGTAGTAATTTATTCATTTAATTATAATTTGTTATCTAGTTACCTGCGAAACTAAATCGCTAAAAAAACTAAAATCAAGATTAATCGAATCCTTGACATAAATCGCCAATTACATTTTTCATCGAAATCGTTATAGCCATTTCCGAGAAATAAGTATATTTATAGCCAGGATTACTCGTTTATATTAAATAATAAAACGGTCACGCCCAATATCGTTGTAGGGTAGACAGTGCTAAAATAAGTATTGCTATGATTAGCAGTGTTTTTTTTACATTCGTATTTAATGAGTTTTGCTCACTGACTTAATTACGATATAATAAGATTAGTTTACTGAGTTACTACTTAAGAAGATGTTTAGAAAACTAGATTAATTAATGAGTTTTAATAACTGACTTACTTGATTCAAAAGATTCTAAATAATTGTAAAGAAAAATAAACTATTTAATTATTTTAGTTTAGCTGTTTTAATTGATGTTAAATGAGCGTTTAGAAAATTGAGCTACTTAATTAGTTTTGACTGCTAATTTCCTTGATTTAAGGTATATGCGGCAATAAGGTTGGACGTCTCAAAATACCAATTCTTTTTTTTGTCATATTTGTATGAATGATAAACATCCGCGGTTTTTGAAATTGATATAACTGCTGATTCGTACCGTTCGAACCAGTTTACAAAAAACTGTTTGTGGTACAGCTAAACTCCATAAAACCGAAATTGGATTTTTAATAA
>NJDC01003590.1:61207-98183 GCA_002245475.1 Calephelis virginiensis
GCGACAGGAAAAGGTAAGGCGGTGGTACCAATCCGAGCAAGTCGTTGCGAAACTTTATCACCTAGCCAGATGTTACGGTGTTAGTGACGGTAACCCCATGCTCGTTGTCAATTCTGTAATTGAGATCGGACCAACACGGAGCTAGGTTTCTTTTGTAATTAAAAAAAACTTTTCTATAATAAATAATTACTCCCCATAAAAGACAAAACTTATTATCCGTACCTTATATGCAGTATAGTTTCAACATAGCTTTACTACACTTTATAATAATAAGTGTGTTAGGCTGATATTGGCAATATGTACAGTTAAAAACAAACAGCTGTTTGATAAAATTTGTATAATGACACTTGCACTTTTGCACAATGCACTGCAATTAGAAAATATACAACTAATCCAAATATCTACTCAGGTTGGCAATGATCATCTTTTGTAATTAAAGGCGATGTAAATATTAAACGAAAACGTTTTGTTTTTTGGATTTCATATAAGACTCAAAGTTTGCGGAACATGTTTGTGTAGAAACTGTTTTTTTAATCTTTATTTAGAGATTTTTTTATACACTTAACTTATAATTTACTGCATAGGAATGTGTACATAGTTCTAGCTGCTAGCTAGCTAAGGAACTATTATAAAACTATATGTTCATACAATATATTGTACTATTTATCCATAATATGTGTGTGAACTGATAATCTTTTAATATTTAAACAAATAATATATATTTATAACCAACTTTACAATCTGATATTTTTAAAGTATCTTCACGCCCATGTCCGCAAAGAGGTAGGCAGAGGCACAACCAGGGTACCCACGACTAGCCGAAGATACTAAGTCCCATAATGTGATAGGTGGCAAGCCTATCGCCAACCGGGCACATATCCTATCCCGAGCAACATTTTTTTTATTAGAAAATTGGAAAAATCCAATTTTCTTTTTGTTGCCAGACCCGGAATTCGAACCCGGGACCGCTAGACCACAGAGGCGATATTTTTAATTATTATTTAATATTAATAATTAGATAATTTTGTATTTTGTGTATATATGATATCCGCGATATGCTATCACCATTTTGAAACGTAGCAAGTCATGAGAAGAAAATAGGAAACAAACTCCCCGTCATCCTATCTACTAGGAACTACTACTGTTTTCGAATTTGTATGTTCTGTCAATTGGACATCGCTAAAAGCAAAAAAAGCTTCCAATTCCAAAAAAATCTTGTAGCAAATTTAAAGAAATAATTATACTTAATATATTCGTATACTTATTGCGTCATCACTACATAGTATAAAACATAGTCGCTTTCTGGTGTCCGGTTCTATGTATGCTTAGTTCTTTAAAATTATCCAGGTATTTTCATCTTAGCACTTGCCCTGAGTTTAGCTTAATTTTTTATAAAACTACGCAACTGATTTTTTTGTGTTTTTTTTTATAATAGATACGATTACTAAAGAGAAAAGTTCATATTATGTATAATAACATATCCACACGTGCAAAGCTGGGGCGCTGGGAAATTTTATTTAAAAATGTTTACTAATATTTTTATTCCAAAATTAAGATTATTTGTACTCATATGTCCATTGCTAAATTTACTTTTATGGCGTACCAATAACTTCGATGGTGTTAGATTATGAGATAGTAGTTTCTGCAGAGCCATCTGCCATCATTAAACAAACTTAATACTATATATATAATACAAAGAATCTTATTAATATTATAAATGCGAAAGTTCGTAAGAATGGATGGGTAGTGTATGTATGAATTGGAAATACTAGAGTGCGTTTTTTTGTCCTATCACGTCAGGGCTTGGAAATGAAAGAGAAAGAGAGAGAGAGACAAAAAAAGGTGTGTGTGCGATTCACACACGATAGAAGTGAAACTTCAGTAAATCGACAAAAGAGTGAGATGTATACATATGTTTGTCTCTTACCTGTCGTTTTTCTGTTGCACCCGTTTTGAAATCACAACGATTCTAAAGAAGTTTCACTTCAAAAACTTTTACTATATAAGGACATGGCCGCGGGCAACATCTAGTAATTTATAAAGGAATTTCAACACGTCTAACATTCTGGCGCTTATTGTACATGTCCAATATTTATGTTATGTTTTGTGCAAACTTTAAAAGCATGATCGATCAAATGTAATCACAGCTTGAAACGATACATTGTTCCGAAGCTAGTAATTGCCTCCTAATGCTTTGCCAATGCTTTAGATTAAATCTATTCAGTTTATTGCTTTTATGCGTTTGGAATTGATTTTACACTCCGACTTTAATGAGGATAACGAGATACTTATTTGTCAGTTGTCACTAGCTATTTACCTGCGATTTCTTCAGCGTGGAATAGATACGATTTTCGTATAAATCTTCGCCTCATCTGACAATACTTTGGGAGTAGATTTTTCAAAAAGGCATCCTAAACTCGAAAGTTTAGCACTTTTAGAAGTTTTGTCTGACTGTATAATGACGCCAAACATTCTAATTTAATAGTAATGTGTGCCATGTGAACCAAGTTTGCCGAGTCGACTAGTATCAAATAAAAATTAAACCCGCTCTTCCGGTTGAGCTATTGAGAATTTATTTATTGTATTTATTTACTCTCAATGTACACACAGAATATATTAACCAATATTAAACACGGATCTAGTATACTTAACGTGATTATCTCTTTAAACGGGTGTTGTAGAAAGATTTTGATAACCAAAGATTGAATAATTTCCTAACTGAAACAAAAAGAAGTTAGTTTTATTCCTACATTTTTTTTTACAACCGTTGTTACTAGTGATAGACGAATCTAACGTACCTCATATATCAGGATCCTTGAAATTGTTCAGGCTGTATCATGGTATCTAGCCTCTTCACAGATACTTGAAGCATTTAGACAAAATTGTCAGGTCACAGGTCACCTAGATTTAAATATGACAGTAAGCACGTGTCACCAAAGTCCGCGCCCTTGGTGAGCGGCCAGCGCAGCGCGACGTATCGAGGTCGGAGTATTGTGATGCACCGTGTCAGCTTGCATTGTTCACATTGAATCAGGTCATGGTTCACTCACCCGCTCCATAACACCTACAGGCCATAGAAGATAAGGAGAATGAGGGCAATACATTCCTCAAAATACATTTTCGATAGCTCTCGACCAAACCTACGAGTTTGTTGTACCTAATAACTAAGAATCGTCTCTCGATTACGACAGATTTCGAACTGAACAATCTGCATCGAAATCGTTATAAAAATTATGACGCCACAGACAGACAAACACACAGGTGAAACTTATAACACTCTCTGTTTCCCTCGAGGGCTAAAAACTTTAAAGCTAAGTTTATGAAAATTATTGTGAGCTTGTGAGAACAAATCTTATTTTAAAATTAGAAGTATTACGGGAAAAACATCAAAAAGCCACCAGGAATTTTGTTAAACAGATGCCTCAGTAAACTGTTTAACTAGACTTGAAAATAGTGATGTAGATAATGATGGAGCTGAATGCTGATAAGAATTTGAACTTGAAAAATACCTCTACAAAAAACTACATTGAAAAATCTTTAATCTTCTAATACATAAAACAAAATCGTAATCGTGTTGGTTACATCATATATAAACTAAGGAACAGAAGTGCTGACTTTGACTATCTCTGATATCTTGAATTTATTTCTATCCTAAATAGCAGAATAAGTGTGAAAAATACAAATAAAACTGACGGATTGCACTCCGGGAGTGCCGGCAGAAGTGAAAACTTGAATATTAACGTTGTGCATTTTTGATATTTTGGAATGTTTAGGAATAATTTTGCTGGAATTACTTTAATTATCAGTATGAAAGTATTATCATTTTTGCACAAATATTATTTTCGTATCAAAAACCTGCGTTTGGCTTGACAAAAACCCGCTAAAGTAAGACCACGTGACTACTAGGAGCGTCGTAATATTATCTGTATAACGAACATTGCTCGTCTACACATAAAGCGTATCATCCATTGCGAATCCTATACCCTTCGGAAATATGTAAGCAATACAAAAACAGCAATGAATCTACGTTTTATTTTAGATCTCGCGCCGTCTTATTCTGACGTTCTGACGATCTGACGCGAGTTTAGAAGTTTTTACCCATTCCAAAAAAAGTGCGCAACGCCGCTAAAGAAGTTTTCACTACAAAAAACATCCGTTCAAAAGTTATAAATGTCACAGATACAATATAAACATATAGGTACAAGTTAAAGTAATAATAACTCTGCTTTTCTATCGGGGAAAAAAACTAGTCTTTAAACTTTCTGTACTTATTTTCATTTATTGATCTTGGACATCCTCAACAACCTACATTCTAAAATATTCAAGAGCTTAGTGTAAGCTCGCATGTCTATTTTCAAGACACATCAGCAACTGGGGTTTTTAAAATCAAAGACTTTAAGATCTACAACCTTTAAAGTCAACTTTAATGTGTTTTAGATGTTGTACTTCCTCTTTACAAAAACAATCTTAATGTTAAATTAATATTGAGGTCATTAATAAGAAGTCTTACTTGTTGCATGTTTATTTCGCTTGAAGGTTCAAAACATTAATCCTTACCTACATTCTGACCTATTGTTTCGCGCTACAATAGGGCACAGCCTTGAATATCAATAGCAGATTGTTTTCATGTTTTACTCGAACCATTTAAACCGTGTTATTTTTACTGCAAAAAATATTCGAGAATTTAAATCTAGAATTGGTCTGAATTTAGTGAAGACCTCAGTTCGATTCCCGGATTGCGCAAATTCGAAAATGTTTCTAAATTTTCTTATAGAAACAATTTAGTTCGTTATTGGATATGTTTGGTTGGCCAATCCCGGGTAATGAAATTTTGTTAAAAATTGGAAATTATGAGTCCCCCACCCGGGACTTAAACCTGGAACCTCGTGTAGTCAACGCCATGACTGGGCCGCACACCACAGAGGCGACTGTAAGCGTGTTCGTTAGTCTCTGCATCATAACTCCTTATAAAAATGAATCGATTGCAATGAGAATGTTTTCTTTTGACAGCTAACGTGGGCGAGGTGGTTCTTAACTACACTGATGATAATGATTAATTTTCTTTATGGAATCGGATAGCAAATAAGAAGCCTAAAGAAAAAAAAAACATACGAAACTTTTAAAAACTAAGATGGTGCGTTGCAAAAGTGAGATAGGAGTATGAAGCTTCTAGCATGTGCTAGTTTACCGGCTACACTAACTTCCACACCGGAACAGGACAGTGACTTTGACGCTAAGTCGGCAGGAACAGGTATATCCTTCCGATTTTAATACGTTTATCATGTGGTACATTTGATTCTTGACCAATAACTATGTGAATTTCGAATTTTCTTGAGTTTTGAACTTTAGGTTTAGCTGTGACTTGTATTTACCTATTTTTCGTACACATAATTTAACATTATATACAGAAAAAAACTACGAATTTTAACACCTTTAATAGTGCGAATTACCATCATACTTCAAAGTCCAAATGTAGCGTCATGTTATTGTTTGTTCTCGAAAAACAATTGTCCACTGCTATTGAACGGTTTTTTAAAAAAACTTATGGTCATACTTTAAAGTCCAAATGTCGCGTCATGTTATTGTTTGTTCTTGAAAAACAATTGTCCACTGCTATTGAACGGTTTTTTAAAAAAAACTTATGATCATACTTTAAAGTCCAAATGTAGCGTCATGTTATTGTTTGTTCTCGAAAAACAATTGTCCACTGCTATTGAACGGTTTTTTAAAAAAACTTATGATCATACTTTAAAGTCCAAATGTAGCGTCATGTTATTGTTTGTTCTCGAAAAACAATTGTCCACTGCTATTGAACGGTTTTTTAAAAAAACTTATGGTCATACTTTAAAGTCCAAATGTCCCGTCATGTTATTGTTTGTTCTTGAAAAACAATTGTCCACTGCTATTGAACGTTTTTTTTAAAAAAAAACTTGTGATCATACTTTAAAGTCCAAATGTCGCATCATGTTAATGTTTGTCCTCGAAAAACAATTGTCCACTGCTATTGAACGGTTTTTTAAAAAAGTCCAAATGTAGCGTCATGTAATTGTTTGTTCTCGAAAGACGATTGTCCACAACTATGGTTTTTAACTAAAACCGTGACACTGCTTAATTAATTCGTTATAATATACTTTACAATTATTTGGTTATAAGTTTTCGTTACAATTTCGCCTCTGGTTTCCCATTCCGTTGCTATTAAGTGAATCGTGGGTGGTCTTTTTTTATGATATTGGAAGGCAAACAAGCAGACAGATTTCCTGATGGTAAGAAATTTACGCTGCGTAAGGACACCCAAGGTGGTAATGTTGCGTTGCCAACCTAAAACCGGGATGTTAGGCCTCGAGCAAAAGTATGTTTACCGGCTATCTTGCCAAACAATTTTGGTATACGTAACCTGTTACTTTTTTGTAACAAAAATATTATTAAAAGTTATAAATATATAGTTATCGCAACGCAATGACTTTGATGATTTTGAAGCTCTCCAGCGGTTCATATTATTTTGGATGGGTATATTAAGTAGCTGCAACATCAACCGGTATTGACCGTCTCGTTAGTCAAGGACTTAGCGCACACGCCTCAGGTTCGATTCCCGACGGGGACAGACATTTGTATGATGAACATTTAAATGTCTTTACTTCCAGATCTGAGTGTTTGTCTTTATTATTTATTTATTTTGTTTTGTTTTATTTGTTTTTTTAGTTTGTCTGTTTATTTATTTATTTTACACTTTATTGTACACGTAGTAAAGATCGACAGCTAGAAAACACAAATATAAATATTTTACAAAAGGCGAGCATATCTCTAAGAAGAGATATTTTACAGCTCACCTAAGATAGAGAAAAACAATACAAAAAAAATCAGGTAGACAGTGTATCTACAAGCTTAAGATTAAAGAGATAAAAATACCTTAGTTAAAAAATAAACATTTTCTTAATAAAAATGTATGTATTGACAATACCCATAACATGAGCATATAATTTGCTAGTAGAGTAAAGAAGTATGTATAAAGCTTGTAATTTGCCCGGAGAATATCCTGAATTTGTTATAGTTGTAGTGTTTGGATGCCCCGGTAATGAAAATGAAAAATGGTATCTATAATATCTAATATAATCTATAATATATACTATCCTACTGGCCGTGCCCGATTGACTTTAAATGATCGGGTCGAAAGCAAAATAAAAGCGTTTGTCCACCGCTTTTAGATTTCTCATTCACATTTTATTGTGATATATCTACACACCTAGATATCTAAGTATTTTTTGTATTTTATTATTTCAAAGCCACTTTTTTGATGTTTCTCTCACAGAAAAAGTTGTCATTGTAAAAGCTTTATTAACCACAATCAAAATTAGTTTTAAAGCTCTCAAAAGCTTGTGTTCTTCCGCAGCTTTGCATTAATTACTGTAAAAAATGTGTCTGAAAATTCTTAGACAACAAGATCCGACAGCAGTAATGAGATGGTTTTGAAATATTTTATGCACGTAATCGGTATTTGGCGTGTTGATGTTGAGTATTTTGTATAGATTTTGTTCAATAGCAAAAAGTATACTGTAATAAAAACAGTAGGTGGGTATAATGTTTTAAATGTTTAGTTGGGCACCCTAGCGATATATTTTCGGAACATTATCGTTTCAAGATAAGGCTGTTGAGGTTGTAATGTCATTGCTCTTTAATTTGTTGTCCTTTATGTTTTTTTTTGCGTTCAAGTTCAGCTTAAACTTTGCTCTCGATTGGTTAAATTGTTTGGTAAAGAAACTGTGTTTGCTTTGACGATTAGCACAAGTATCATAAGCAAGTCTTTATGTTTAGACCTAAGTTATTGTAGCTTTACAGCGACACTGACATATTGACATCTTAGGTTTACTATAAACTATGTACAATATAATAGCCTCTGTGGTGTAGTGGCCCGGCTACGGACTTGACTTCTTGAGGTCCCGGGTTCGATCCCTGGGTCGTACAACAAAAAATATTGAAAATGAATATTTTCTATTAAAATAACGTTGCCCAGGATTGGATATGTGCGACTTACCACCTATCACATTGTGGGACTTAGTGTCTTCGGCTAGTCGAGGGTGCTTCTGTTGTGCCTCTGGGCGTGAAGATACTTTACTTTACTTTTTACTTTTCATGTAAGTACATTATATTGTTATATTGTACATGATTTATCATAAGCCCAAGAAGTAAATATCCCAGAGAAAATATCAGTTACGAAACTTATCATGAGCATGAGGTCAGTGATATTATATTGAATTGATGCCTTAGTGTCAGTACTCGCGACTATCATATCCCGTGTTGGAGGGTAGCGTAGTCGGTAGATTTGCACACATGACCAAAAATCCCTGTGTGGTGTTTATACGCGTCACATGTCGTTTATTACCAGGAAAACCTCCCATTTGTTCGTTATTATATATTTTAAGATTACTAAAAGGCCCAAATAAACTTTCTCCTAATGTATTTTGTACTTAAACACTATGTTCTTATAATCAGAGAGTCCATCTGCTTGTTAACCTGTTATAAAAAAAACATCAGATACCTAACTTTGGGAATCGAAATACAAATTTTGGGAATCGGACAAAAAAAGGTACAAATTTGTTAGTACCTGCTGGGTTATTCTACTACAGCGCGATGGGGTTGTCATATCTCGCAATTTTTTTATGAAGTGTTAATAAAAATAGGAAATCTTGCGTCGAGCGTAGTTAGCCCAATACCAAGTGAGGACGTTTTTGACCCGAGTAATAGCCTAACACTTTTCATCATTGAGTCACTTTTATGTTAAAAATTGGTCACAGTATAGTTAGCGTCGAAAACTGTTTAGTAAAAATGATTAGCTTACTCATGTACATTATACATCTTCTTCTTCTTTATTTAAGTTTTGGCCTTCACGTTAGTATTTTGCCATTAGTCAAGTATAAATTTGCAACAAATTTTACATCAATTTTAATAATTTATAGTCATCAGTCATAAGTCGTCAGTAAGTCATGTCAGGCTCTTGGGTAAATGGGTGGCCTTATTACTCAAGCTCATATAATGAGATTTGGCGGAGGAAATACACGATACGCTAATTTCTTCACGATTATTTAATTTGTTCACTTTCACTGAACAAAATTGTACAAAATGCCACCAAAATTGACAATTTTCACTCAATTTCAACACGAAATTCAATAATTATGGAAAAACTTCGACTATCTTTTCTCTCGTAGCGCCAAAACTCCATACCCTATGTCTGACATTATACATCTGTGTGCTGCTGACAATACGTTAAAGCAGCGGTCGGAAACCCGCAGCCCGTGAATGTTTTGTAAATAAGTTATAAATATCAAAATCAATGCATGAACGATCCGCGGTTGATATATAGTGTGGATTCAGCCCGCCCATTTTACTTTTTTCCATGAGATTTGACCAATTATACGTAGGTTTATTTGGCTTCTAGGGTTAATATCAGAAGTGCGGCTCACATTTAGTTTATTTTGCCGCCTTGTAGCCCTTGTCTGCTAAAAGGTTG
This sequence comes from Calephelis virginiensis, assembly GCA_002245475.1. Taxonomy (NCBI): domain Eukaryota; kingdom Metazoa; phylum Arthropoda; class Insecta; order Lepidoptera; family Riodinidae; genus Calephelis; species Calephelis virginiensis. Next base: position 70,710 of record NJDC01003590.1, read on the forward strand.
ACGACCGCTGCTCTAAGGTGATGAAACTATGTTATATCGGTAACTATCTACATAAATAAAGTTAGAGTGTCTATTTTTAATATTAACAAAACCGCTTTTTACTACATATATATTTTTTGTTTACACAATACATATGCCAAACAATTTTTTTTTACAATTTTCGTGTGTCTGTCTGTTTATCTGTTTGTTCCTTGAAATACCTGGACCGATGGTGACGGGATCTTGACTCGCTAATGTAATAAAGTGTAACTCAAGATACTTTTATTTTAGAAAATTCTAATACAATTAAATGAAAAATATATTACTTTTGTTAGAATAAAGACGCGGGCACATTTATTACTTAAATAAATTGTAAAAGAACTCGCCAATTTTCATGCACTTTTTAACCGTTATTGATTTTCAAGATGGAGTAGGTAATTATGTTTTGGTTGTCGTTGTAATATTATTTAATTGAACTATATTCTGCGATGCTGCTCGTCGGGAGCGTTACAGGGAATCCTATTAATATTATAAATGCGAAAGTTTGTAAGTATGGATGTATGGATGTTTGTTACTCTTTTACGCTCGAATGGCTGAACGGATTTGTCTGAAATTTGGAAGACAGATAGATTGTGACCTGGATTAACATATAGGCTATTTTAAATCCCGATCGCACACCGGGTTTCTGTGAAAACGCGGGCGAAGCCACAGGTAGCAGCTAGTATATAATAAAAGTAATATACATTAAGTATCTCTATCGCCTCTGTGGTCTAGCGGTCCGGGTGTTGGACTTGACAGCATGAGGTCCCGGGTTCGAATCCCGGGTCGGCCAACAAAAAAGAAAATTGGATTTTTCTAATTTTCTAATAAAAAAATGTTGGTCGGGATTGGAATTGTGCCCGGTTGGCGATAGGCTTGCCATCTATCACATTGTGGGACTTAGTATCTTCGGCTAGTCGTGGGTGCCTTGGTTGTACCTCTGCCTACCTCTTCGGGGATATGGGCGTGAAGAAGATACATTAAGTAGCATGTGCGTCGTCAGCCGACGGCCTAGATGGAGGCAAGTTGATACGGAGATTGAGAAAAATATACATTGTATGTTCCATCGGGAGATCGACTTTTTGACATTTCGGTCTAAATAGTAGCAAACTAGTAGAAAAAGTGCTAGAATAATCGATCATGTCAGTTAAAGACATAAGACTGTTTGCTTTATCATTTTTTTAGAATTTCTAGGGGAGAGCAGTTACCCCTCTTGCCGTTGGCGTCGCCCTTGTTAAGTAGGTACCCACAGATAGAACAAGCAAAGAAATTCGTAATTTTAATAAACAATACTTACTTCGAAAAACATACTTATTCGACTTAGGAACTGTTAAAAATTGAATTCATTACGTTTGGAACAAAAAATTAAATTTATGTTAGGTCTGCATACTCCAACCTCCAAACCCAAACTCACCTATAACGGTTGACAGGTAGAAGGTCATAATGTAGGGGTAGTCTGCTAGGTGATTTTACTGGTCGACACCGCCGCATCTAGGTATTCCTGCCACCATATCAAATATGTTTGCCATTGGTGATAACTTATTTTAAATGCATGCTTTCTTTTTAAAATTAAACAAAAAAAAAAGAGATAGAACATTTTAAACAATTTTTTCCCCGTGTTGGTCCGGGTTCCTTTGCAGAATAGATCATCTGCCTTCCTGCCAGGCAGCCCGTAAAAGGCGAGCATAGGCTAACACTGTGACATCTGAATAGGTGGTGGAGTTTCGCAGCGACTCGCCCGGATTGGTACCACAGCCTTACGTATTCCTGCCGCCATAGCGTCATTACGTGTTTCCGGTTTCCGGTGTTCCGGTTTGGATACGGCCGGTAGACTTACTTTTGCTCGAGTACCATCCCGGACTCAGGTTGGCAACGCACCATCACCACCTTTGGTGTCTCTAGGCGGCGTGAAATTCTTACCATCAGGTAATCCGTCTGCTTGTTTGCCTTCCAATATCATAAAAAAAACATGTCCGGACATAACAAATGTCGATGTTTTTAACTAACAAAATGTTAACAAATGGTAAGTTAAACGTTTAATTACCACCATTGTCGTATTCCACGCTGGAGGGTAGAATAGCATAGTAGATAGGAAGATCCGGATCACATAATAGCGACACACCAATAACATCTGCATTGTTAATATGCGATGGTCGTCTCTCAAATTCTGGAAAACATTAACCTAGTTTGCTACGTTGGTAATGTTGGTAAAAATGGACATCATATTTTATGATAACTTTTGAAAAACGATTGGTGATTTGTTTGTTCGCTATATGCCTAACAGATATACATATATTGTACTATGGTGTTAACATATTGTAAATAATATTTATCACAAAATCACAAACATAAAAATGTTAATATAGAATTTTATTGGCAATTAAATTTTATGGTTATTTTAACAATAAAATGTTAAGCAGTCTCATACGCCTGCCGCATAATCAGCCGTTGCTATAAGTGTTGCCACTTACGGTATTTGTTTGATCCTCGGTATTTTCATTTATATAGTCCTAGAATAACATACTAGTACCGTAGTAGTACCGTGTTGGTCCGGGTTCCTTTGCAGAATAGACCATCTGCATTCCTGCCACGCAGCTCGTAAAAGGCGATCATAGGCTTATCGTCACTAACACCGTGATATCCTACTAGGTGGTAGAGTTTCGCAGCAACTCACCCGGATTGGTATCACCGCCTTACCTATTCCTGCCGCCATAACGTCATGACGTGTTCCGGTAAGGTAGCCAGTAAACTTGCTTTTGCTCGAGGCCTAACATCCCAGCCTCAGGTTGGCAACGCACCTTTGGTGTCTCTAGGCGGCGTGAATTTCTTAGATTCAGAAAATCCGTCCACCTGTTTGCCTTCCATTATCATAAAAAAATAAAAAGAGCGGTTAATTATTCCTCATCCATATGTTATAATAGGTATACATGTAGGTACTTAAAAGCTATTATGAAGATAAATGAAAACATACCTAACACAATCAGTAAAATGTATCTAAATAAGTAAAATTGGAGTGTTTGTAATATTAAAATAGCTGCTTTTAAATATATGTGAATTTATATAAGTTACATGTTATACCAAAATAAGTAATAACCTATATTTCAATTTTGGTTTTTGTTCCCGTTAATATCTAACTACTAGACCAATTTTGACGTGGCTTTCACTGTAAGATAGTTGTACTTCATAAGGAGTAAAATTTTAGAACAAAAATTAATTGACTAACAAACTTTTTTTAGTAATAAGTTTCAGAAGTTGTGGAAATTAAATATAACACAAAAATAAAAATAAGCTATGTTTAACAAATCGATGAACAATTAGTGAAAATTCGGGCAAACCGAATATTAGGTACCTAGTAGCATATACTTTGAGACATTGACTTAAAATTTGTTTAAAATAGCTGAATTGTTTAGAGTTATTCCTTTAGCAAAACTTTATAAAAAATAAAAAAATGGAATTTACTTCTCAAATGAATAAATAGCAAAGAAATCTCGGATTCGATTCTAAAAATAACGTTGCCCGATATCGGATATCGGATGCGCCGGGTAGGTGATAATTTTGCCACCTATCACATTGTAGGACTAAAGAAGTACCTACGGCTGATAGTGAATGCCCCGGTTGTATTTCTGCCTAGCTTCAATTAAATATATATTACACTAGCAGTTTCACGCAGCTTCGCCTGCGTAACTTGGCTTCTACTGTATATGTTTTGATAAAACAACGCCTATGTCACTCAGGAATAATATTGCATTCTGAAAATGAAAGAATTTTTGAAATCGGTCTAGAAGTTTCGGAGCCTATTAATTTCAAACAAACAAACAAAACATTAAATCTTCCCTCTTTATGATATTATAGAACTATTTAACTTTGATCTTACGTCACTCTATGTTTATTAATACGATAGAAAGAGTTCACATTTTAATTATTTTTTGAAAAAAAACTCTTGTGTAATCGTTTATCCCTGAAATAGGGAGAATTCCCAAAAGTGGAAACACTGATCGTCGTATAGGTGTTAAATATAAATTGAAGCGTGTCAATCCTGAATATTGTTGCGATCCCACCGGAAAACGCGACGCTACTGTTGGAATACTTATTGGTTTACTACGATAGGGCTGCTATCATTTTGTATCTAGTTAATTGTAACATTTTTGGTGCATTTATAAAAATAGGCTTTTAAATACTCATTGCAACCCATCACAATTACAGAAAGATTAAATACGTACTTACAAGAAACATTAAACCATATACATATATAGCCATTCGTAGTTCTTAAAATTTTATTTATGAAATAAAACATGTGAGTAACAAAAAAAAATATTTTCTTCTCAAAATGATATTTTTGTATGATTGCAGTCTAGTTTTTTGTCCATTTACTTTAACGTTTTGTTGATTGGTATTATTAGAATTCACATAACGTATTTTTTTACATTTCATAACTAAAAGAGCTTTACTTATTACGCGGTAATTGAAAAATATACCTAACACATATTTAGCAAATATGTGTTTGGTTTATATTTATTGTATGTTTTATGGTTTGTGAGTGCAGTTTCGTTTATTTATATTTAATGTATTTCATGAAATTAGGTAAAATCAGAAATTACAAAAAGCTTTTATTAAAAAAAAATTGCACTTCATCACATACATCTATTTAAATAAATTATACTGACTTATCTTAGTTTGAGTAAGTGATGTTACATTCTACGTAATAAAAGATAATCACTAATATCTGACATTTTATAATTATAATTTATAAGTACAATTTTAATGTTCCTCTATTTTTATAGGTAGGTAGGTAATTTAATCTACTAGATGATTCATTTTTCTTTGGGAATATTACTTCTGTGTTTAGGTATTTATTGAAATATTTATTACCTACGTATTAAATTATTTCTTAATTACTTTATTTGTCTTTGTGAAATGTGGTAGCCCTATTTGAAACACATTGCCAAATGAAAATGATAATCCTTTTGGTATACTAATTGTGTTGTATTAAACCTAAGTTTGCCTTCAGTCTGTAATCAGGACGGATACGTTATACGTGACTGTAACAGACTAATTACTTTTTGTGCAGTTTTATATATATTAAATGAAAACTTTTTTTTAATTTCTTTTAATTGTTACTAATTGCCATCAGAGCCAAACGCATTGGTGAAAAATATATCTTATTGAATAGTGACAGTAACCATGGTTTATTTTAACTATCGATTAGTTGCGAAACAGTGTATTGTGATAAGACTGCTTAACAAAATAATTAAAAGAAAGTGAGTGAACTTAGTGTAAATAAATAATATTTTATGTATTTTGATGGTGACAGTCTTCACTTTAAGTGAACATGGCGCCATCAAGCGGCGGCCAAGAGTATTACTACAATACACGGCGAAATCACCGGAGCTCACACACCGTCGTAACTTTAGCTATTCGGTAAGAGATGACGCTAGTAGTTTTTTATCTGTTGGATTTTACTTTTATTTAACTTGCTTTGTTTTTTTATATTGTTTTTGACATTCATCTAATTTATATTTTATCTGCTTATTACATTTGATTTGAGCACAACGGGAAGAAAGACTGAAACTACGTGGCTTCTTTAATCTTTTTTACATTTGATGAATCCATCGATGACGGAACATTTCGTTATAATTTCAGACTATTTTTTCAGAAAAAAACTATTGTCCCTACATAATATTACATAGATATGTCAGTTTTTATTATGTTGTAATGCAGATATATTATTTTGTTGCAGGCAGAGCCAGGGGAAACTATAGCAACTACCAAAGAAGGTAAGGTTTATGCATTAAAATATTGAATTACAATCAAAAGAAAGTTGGGTACTGATATATAACAATAACATTTTTATTTTTTTTATTTTTTGAGATAATGCAAGACAAACAAGTAGACGGATTTCCTGATGGTAAGAAATTCAGGCCGCCTATAGACACCAAAGGTGGTAATGGTACGTTGCCCACCTGAGGCCGTGATATTAGGCCTCGAGCAACAGTAAGTTTTTTACTACCATTACTACCTTTGGTGTCCCTAGGCGGCCTGAATTTCTTACCATCAGGAAATCCGTATGCTTGTTTGCCTTCCAATATTTAAATAAAATTTTTTGGCCATTGGGCATTTTTTTGGTGTACAGTACAACAGATACAACAAAAACCTACAAATAGATAGTAAAGTTTGCAGTTGCCACACAAGTAGTAATAAATTATGTCAATACTTTACAACATTTCGTAAGTTAAACTGTACGTAATTTTATCAATCCTCCAACAAGAAAAATGAATTAATGATAATGGCGAGCACTAATAATATAAATAGTTATAACATTAGGTATAGTTGGGGCGGTATTTTGTAAGCATTTCTATTACATTTGCAGAGGAATGGGTGACTAAGAAAACGAGTGAAGTGACCACTACCAGACAAATAGCCACGAGAGTGAAGCGGGAGCTCCTGCTAGAAGATGGACGCATTCTCAGCGACACTGGACCAAAGATTTCTACCTCTGTCAATGAAGACACGCATACTACTAACTTTCAACAAACCGAGGTAACATTCCTATTACACGAGTTTTTACGTTATGTGAGCTAAACAGTATTTCATACTTTTGCAATTAAAATAATAATCGAACAAAAAAAACGATATCAAAGGTTCTTTATAACTATATATAACTTTCTGGTAAATGTTGTTCGTCATTCAGGTCACCACGTATTGAATTGTGAGATAAAGTAGGAATCTTGTATCGCTGCCTACCTCGTCTGGGGTGCAGACGTAAATATACTTTTTTTTTCTTCATTACCTAGTTGTATAAAATATACTTTCGATGATCAATACTTTCTGCCTAATTAGGGAGGGACTTGACGCGAAGATATGTACGTACAAATGAAATGTACTTTACGACATATTCTTATAGTCATTTAAGAAAAAAATAAATAAAAAATATAGGTACTTTTAATTTAAATTCCTTTAATCTTACGTTTAAACAAATAATTAAGGCGCAATGTAACTGTCACATATTTAAGAGCAGTAAAATTGTAAAATCCGACTTCAACTATTCCAGTAGTAGTAGTATTATAAATATATCTTTTTAAAAATATATTATTAAATCGCGACGGTACCACATCGCTATTTAATAATATTTTTTTAAAAAGATAGCTAACAATTTCGATCGGTCCCTCATAAGTCTTATCAACAAGTATGCTTAAGTTTTTTTTTATGTTATAGAAAGGCAAACAAGCAGACGGATTTCCTGATTGTAAGAAATTCACGCCGCCTAGAGACACCAAAGATGGTAATGGTGCGTTGCCAACCTGAGGTTATGAAGTTTACGTAATAATGCAAAAATAAACAAAAAATAAGTATTTTTAAGTATAGCTCATATACCACTAGTTGGATCATGATACAATTTATATTATATGTAGGACCACCTTGGAATCACGAGTACTTTTTCAAAAAAGAGTCATTAAATTTAGTCATTATTAGCCGACAAAAATGCAAAAAACGACTCCGAACTTCCTCTTTTTCTACTCGGTTAAAAGTGCTAGTTATGTGTCTTTAAGTTCACCAAATTTATAATTTTACAGCACCGAGTACCTGACAACCAGGAACAAGAAGGGGATACGTCTCTCACACCTGAAATAGGTGCAGCCGGTCGTGAAGGTAAGGAAGAAGAAGTCAACGGCGTTTGGTGAAATCCCATTTTCATGAACGTTAAAATTTCCTTACACTACACTTGCACTTTACGTGCATCTACTACTGTTCGGAACAACATAATTAAGGCTATAAACACTTTTTTTTACAAAACATAATTTGTTCCATTTGGATGACCAAACGTTGGTCGGTTTTTTTTCTAAAGCGACATATTGAAAAAAACATTCATTCTTTTAGAAAGATTTTAAGCTCATCGATATATCATCCTTAAAACCCTTTACATAAATTACAGGAATATTGTTTATACATTAGAATAACGTACAGGCTACAAACTATATAAAAATATAAATTTGTACGACAAAGCCGCGAGTGGAAGCTAGTTTAGAATAAATTATCGTCGCGATGTTATTATTTATGTCAGCAAACAAGCAAAAGGGTCTCCTATTGGTAACACAACCGTAGCCTATAGACACCATAGATGTTACAGGTGCATCTCTGTCGGGATATGAAGCCACTTGTGGTGGATCCAGGCAAGTTAGTGCACAGCGCAAGAATTATATAAATAAATCGCCTTTGTAGTCTAGTGGTTCAGCTGTTGGACTTGACTTCATGAGGTCCCGGGTTCGACTCCGGGTCGGGCAATAAAAACAAAATTGGCTTTTTCCAATTTTCTAATTAAAAAAACGTTGTTCGGGATTGGATATGTGCCCGGTTGGCGACAGGCTTGCCACCTATCACATTGTGGAACTTAGTGTCTTCGGCTAGTCGTGGGTGCCTTGGTTGTGCCTCTGCCGACCTCTTCAGGGATATGGGCGTGAAGATATTTGTTTTTATAAATGAAGCAAAGTTTCCGGTCGGTAAGGTTGATATGTCTGTAAAATTACCAGAACGATAGCTTGCCCGTCCATTTCGGTAATGAACATTGTAATTTTTTTTTCTTATTTGCGTCGCTATCAGAAAATCGTCTGCTTCCAATAGTACTAAAAGTACTGAGCCAATGCTGATAATATATATATACCGACTTTTACAAAATCTATCCATAAGACATTATCGGCAATCGTATAATCTTTAATCGTATAATCTCTGTGGCCTAGCAGTCCAGGTATTAGATTCATGAGGTCCCAGGTTTGATTCTCTTGTCAGGCAACAAAAAGAAAATGTCCTTTTTTCCAATTTTCTAAAAAAAAATTTGCTAGGATTGGATGTGTGATCGGTTGGATACAAGATTGCCACCTATCACATTATGGGAATAAGTGTCTTCGGCTATTCGTCGGTGCTCTGGTTGTGCATCTGCCTACCACTTCGGAGATATGGGCGTTAAGATACTTACTTTAAGGAAATTTTAGGCATTAATGATGGGTGTTAGTCAACGATACAAGTACAAAGAAATACTGAAATACGAGTAGATACCAGAATATATTTAATAAACATCCAGACCTAGTAATGTAGAAATGTAAATATTCGTCACACAAAGTTCTTGTCGGGACTCGAATCTAAGCCTCGACGTTTGTCGGTGTGGTTAGGCGTGTCTGCTATACCGTCGCTCAACTAGGCGGTCAAATTATAAATGTTAAAGTCTGTCTGTCCGTTACGCTTCGGAGGCTGTATTATTTCAACGATTTTTATTAAAGACTCGAGTAAAAATATTTTAATTTACTAACTCGACTACATTTTAACAAAAATCAACCCCCAAAAGACTATGAATGATAGACAAGTTTGTATGAAAATATATTCTTCGCTGTTGAAAGCACAAGTAGTCTATACTAATATAGACGGGATACTATATAAAGAGGAAAGGTCTGATTTTTTGTTTGTTTGAAATGAATAGGCTCCGAAACTAGGTACATGACCGATTTCAAAAATTCTTTCACCTTTAGAATGCTACATTATACCTGAGTGACATAGGCTTTGTTTCATCAAAATCGGTGCAGTAGAAGCTAAGTTACGCAGGCGAAGCTGCGTGAAATTGCTAGTTTGTAAATAAAACAAAAGTTTGTTTGGCAACAAACGATAGTTATTTTTTTATCACTAGCCATAGAAGCGGCGATAGATGGAACTATCGCTCCGGCTGGGGCCAAAGTGCTCGTCTCATCGCGAGTGGTGGCCAATCCAGATGGCAAGGTGCGGGAGAGCCACGACCAGAAAGTACTCACGCGGAACATCACGGAGCGAGTGCGGGAGACTGAGGAGAAGATACACCGGGGGGATACTACACATGACGTGAGTACTAGTTTTGACATTGACGTAAGCTTTAGTTAAGTCATTTTATTGATTTATTTAATCCTTTATTGCACTACAATAATTGTACAAAGGCGAACTTAATGCCTAAAAAGCATCTTCTCCCAGTTTACTCTGGGTAATGGTGACAAAAACACACATGACACACACATTTTAGTTTAGTTACATAAACTAAAATGACTAAACAGTGAAGCTTACTTGTTTTATAATATACGTTTAGGTCCTCTTGCAAGGAACTCCTGTCTTTTCTTGACCTCGGTCTATTAATATTTATACTTTGTTGATGACATAAAAAAGAACGCTTTCAAACGTAGCCAGTCAGAAGAAGAAATTTATCAAAAACCAAACTTTTATTTTATTTGATATTTATGTTTTGCATGACATTATTTCATTATTTAAATTTGTGTGCAAAAAAATATTTTAAATTGTAATAAGTTTTTAAAAGCAAATCAAATACTCAGTTGCTTTCGAAAAATTTGAAGTTATAAGAAATATTGTTAGACAATTTTTCAATATTCTAATAATGTGAATTACTACGTGAACTGCCAAATAAATATATATTATAGAAGTAAAATTTACAGCGATGTAAAATAAAGTAACGTCGTAGCAACTAAAGCCTTTGAAAATATATTGACATCTTAAAAAAGAAAAATCATTGGTAAGTGTGCGTAATTTACGAAGGCTTTTACATGCGTGTAAAGATGATGACTTATCTCAGGCCAGGATGGGAGACACGTTGATATGGTGTCAAGAATCGATTTTATTCAGACTCCGCGACAGGTTCCGTGTGATAGACGCTAATGGAGCCCTGGGAACTAAATTGTGAACGTGTCCTAGACTGAGCTATTTCTTACAGATAAAATACTTCGTATTTATCTTTTTTCAATATGCTTGGTTGTTTATGATTGGTGTTTTCTGTTTGTGAGAATACATGTTGGAAATCTTTTATCTTAAATTGAGATGTTATTGTTTTTTAATTTATTTTAAATAGTAGATATTATGGAGTGTAGTGGATTAAATGAATAAAAGAGTAGTAAAAAGTTAAGGGACAATTTTATTACAAGGCGAGCAAGCTAACATATTTCCTGTTGGTAAAAAACATGTCACCTAGACACATAATAAAGGTGTGTGTGCGATTCACACACGATAGAAGTGAAACTTCAGTAAATCGACAAATGAATGAGATGAAAATATATTTGTGTCTCTTACGTGCAAAAGAATGAGATGAATATATATTTGTGTCTCTTACCTTTCGCTTTTCCGTTGCACCCTTTTTGAAATCTCAACGATTCTAAAGAAGTTCCACTTCAGAAATGCTAATATTGTGGTATTCTAATGGTGGTGACTGGGATGATAGGCGCCTTGCTTATGTAACTGGAACACGACAGTGAAACACTGACAATCTGATGGTAAGAGTAATCAGAGAGATATTTTTATGATAGAGTTTATTTAAAAAAAAAGTATCTTCACGCCCATATCCCCGAAGAGGTAGGCAGAGGTACAACCAAGGCACCCACGACTAGCCGAAGACACTAAGAGTAGAGTTTATATTATTATTTTATTTATGATATTGGAAAACAAACAAGCAAGCAAAAATCACTTCGCCTAGAGATGCCAGAGATGATAATGGTGCATTGCCAACCTGAGGCCGGGATGTTAGGCCTCGAGCAAACGTAAGTTTACCGGCTACCTTATTCTCCGAACGGCAAGCGCTGACATTATGGCAGCAGGAATAGGTAAGGCGGTGGTACCAATCCGGTTGAGTCGTACCAAAACTGGACCACCTAGATATTTGCTGGATATCTAGTTAGTAGTACCCTTTTTTAGTTTTCATAAAAATAATGTATTATTTATGTTATTTTCGCAGCGTTATAGTAACTGTTGACTTAAAAAAAATATTGAACAAAATACATTTATCATTTAAATGCAAAAGTTAACAGTTGGTACTGTACAGTGGCGAATAGATAAATAGTAATAATAACGATAAAATAATAATAGATAAGACGTCGCAATATCACGACAAGCGAAATGTCTCGTTGGAACAAGAGTAGCGTGAGTTCCGCACTGGTATCTGAGGTCATCTGGCTGTTTTTGAAGGTAAACCTGTTATAAGAGGGTGGACTGCATACCGAAACCGTAATGTACCTGCTCCCAGCGATCTTATCGTCACGCTGTGAGTTTAGGCTTTAGACGGTCAACGGCAGCATTAAGCTTTGTTTAGATTACGTAGAGAGCATTAGGGATATGTACTAAGATTACGAATTCAAATAAGTTTGTACACAAAATATATGGAGATAGTATGTTACCAGATTATAAGATAACAAGTGGACGGCGACTTTCCTATTGGTAACGTGCAATCGTTATTCAAATTCAAAATATATTTTTTCACGTTGATCTATACAAAGATACTTGGGATGCATCTTTACTATTCTAAAAACTACTACCAGATCGGAATGCGGCTACTCACTGAGATGATCCGGCGAAAGAAACTCAACGAGCTTGTCTTTTTTCCTATAAATCTAATTTAGAAAAGTATGTTACACATATATGTAAATAATTCGTAGAGATTGGTATGAGGAGCAATTAATCTCAAGCATTTCTGTCTTCTGAATATTCTGAAATCTTTAAGTAACTCTATGGTAAGCCATACAACTTAAATTAAATATATTTTTAAAATTTATTAAATGGTAATATGCTCTGGAATTTTATTGTTTACCTTAGACAGTAAGTATGTTAACAGTAAGTTGCCAGTATTAAACATGTGCCTAATTTTTGTAAGTACCTACTTACATAATAATTAACTATGTATGCTATTTTTTATAAAATTAGTAATTTTCAAAATAAATTACATTTAACATCATTTTTGTTAATGGAATGAATTAAAAATCTTTCTTTTTCAAGTGTCACAGGCTATCACTTTTTTGAATCCCAAGTAAAATAAAACCTCTCTTGTAGTGAACGAACTACAAGCTAAATATTAAAATCGTTCTTCAAAAGTTTTAAGAAAAATATAAATATATTAATTCAGTTAATTTACTTGAAATAGTTATCTATATCACATAAAAAGTGAGTTATGTCTACAAGTAGGTACTTATCACGCAGTTGTATATCAGAAACATTTTTATACTACATTACACGAGCTTAAAGCAAGCAAATTACGACTGTGAACTAGTTTTACGAGTCTTAAGTTGTAACAATAACAATAAATATCTCGAGTTTTAAATCTAAAAAGGCATCTGAAATTATAGGTGACTGGCGCCGCTTGGCCATTTTTTTTAAACAAAACTGTTTGCTACTAAGGTTTGAATCGACTTCGTTTGTCGAGAAAGAATTAACGAAAACAACAATGTCAATATTTTGGCTGCAGTAGAACCTACACTCCACTGACATTATATCATGGTTTGCACTGCTTTATCTGGAATTCTTCGGATTCTATCATTCTATTCTATCATATACGATAGTACATCAGCAATATAATGTTTTTTCCATACAAAGCAATCATGGATCTTGGTGACAAAAATACACAAGATTAACATTAATATGCTTTACAAGACTACTGTTTCCAAAACACGATTCATTTCACTTTGCTCGATAGAAAAAAAATCAAAAAGTTAACCCTTTTTTGAAAGCAAAGCCCAACTGTCTACTTTAATTACTATTAACTACTTCAATTATTTACGCTGTCTTTAAAGTTTTAAGTAATAGACAAAGCATATGTTTTAAAATATGTCATTTTGATTGCGGTAAACGAAGAAAGTGTGACACTTAATAATAATTCAAAAAAAGCAACCCGTATAACATCCGTTTGACAAATTTGGTGGTCGAATCTACCCGTATGAAGTTGTAATACTACTGGAGGAACACTCCTAACAAATACCTGATGCCGTATCCAAATACTGCTGAAGCACTTTAATGTACTGACCTCTCTTTCTGAGAATCTTGTGATGTCAATTAACTAAGACAAAACGAAAGAGACGTCGATAATTGGAGTGAGTCAGCAGTATTTGAGAATGACATCAGGGCAGTGTTACTTCCAGTAATAATATAGTTCCACGGTCGAAACAAATCCTTTCCTTGAAATATTATCATTAAATTAGATTACTCATACGACTAATTAAATTTATGAAGCTTGACTATGTGACCGTCGAATCTTTAACACAACCACTGTTAAGCTTGGGCATTTAAAATAATAACAAACTTGCTTAAAATAAAATAAAACAAAGAAAAAATACGATCAAAGTTGATTTTTAAAAGAATTAATTTTTATGTCATATTGGTTTATTATTATCTTGAAATGTAATTTTGCATGCGGCTTTAGTGGCGAAATAGGCTAGAATTTGTTTTGTATGCCTGGCTTATCGAATTGGATCCAAAATAAAGTATTGAATGTTTTGAATAAAACATCTAATATTTCATTTTGAAATTAAAATTAAAAAAAAAAGTCAAAACTATTTTCGAGTCGAATACACCATATAAAACCACTACATGTTCCTCGCATTAAATATGAATCGAGAACACGTAGTAGGCAAGTGAACGTAAAATGGAGCAGCGCTTTATTCAGATGAGCGTTCACATAAATCGATGGGGATTTTGAAATTATAATTTGTTCACGGAGATAGGTCGCCGCGGGCGCCGCGCCCACGCTCCCCGCGCGCGAAACAATCTCGTATCTGCTAAAGCGGTTTGAATAAAAATATGAGTGATACTTGTGATTTCTGTGTATTTATAGTCGCAGCGATATTTACGGAGACGTGATATTACCATAAGTTACTGTAGTATGAAGTAAATACATTTTGGTAAATATTTCCTCTTTGAAACTATGTACTGTAGTACTATTTAAATTATGCGCTTTGGCTATATTCGTCAAGCTTCGGAAATCCGAATGTATTTTAAAAATATCTATATAGAGTTGTTCTTACACATAATCGCTTTAATTTATATTAGGTAAGAAAAATAAAAATAAAAGTTTTGAAGTGTAAAAAGAGTAAAATGTTTGAAGCCGAAGCGCAGAATTTAAATAGTAGGTCTATATCTATCAACGTAAAAGCTATATATTTTTTGTGGTAGGACAGCGAAGCGCACAGCTCTCCTGATGGTGAGAGGCGATCGTGGCTAATAGATACTTTAGATGTTGTAGGTGCGTCGCTGTCCTGTGGCCGGGATATTAGACCTACTGTCCAAATCTGTCGGTTACCCTAACTTCCGACCGAAACATGACTTTGTAGGTAAGGTGGTAGATTTTTACCTGGACGAGTTAACGAATCGCCTGGTATGAAGGCAAAATAGACCCGGACCAACAAGGGAATCTGTTAATAAAAGTTTATTCGCAGTTCATTATGGTACCCTCGAAGAGGTAGACAAAGAAACAACCAGGACACCAAGGACTAGCCAACTACACTAAGTCTCACAATTTGACAGGCTTTGGAGATTGTCAATTTTTACTAGGGGTTAGGTTTGTTCTGAATTTAAATTTTTTGCAATTGACATTTATTATATTATTTAAGCTTTCGTGTTCTGAAATTCTATTTGCACTGTTTGCATCGCTATTATTATTGAAAGTTAATGATTACTTTTTAAATGATATAATCTGACATTAGATTAATCTTCAATTTAAATAATCTTCATAATTAATATGAACTCGGTTACTTCTTTTTGTGACTATTATTAAGATATCAAATCTAAGATAATATTATCGACAATTTCAATTTTTATTTAATCATTATTTTTATAAAACTAAATGGCATTCAAATGTACTAAACACATGGTATTTCAATAATAATTAAGTAATGAAATATATAATTATACAAAAAATCTGCGAAAAAAAGACTTCGATTTTAATAAAGCACACAAAAAAATAAGTACCTTTTCCTAATTACCTGGGGTTCCGTCATCATATCCGGGTTCGTTGGCAATAGTAGGCAATAGTACCTTTAAATAGTGATGGAGAAATTGATTATCATATAAAGAAACTATAGAGGTGTCGTAAATACAACCTCCTCTTTTTTTACTAGTTAAAATATATATTTTTCACCATTACCATTTTGATGAAACTTAAGACACATGACACGCAGAAGTACTTAAGATAAATGTGATCACACTTGAGTGGACAAAGTGAGCGCTAGATCTTGCGCCTTAACCTACAGCTTATCGAAGATGGACGTCTGTATTACCACAGGGTATCAGTTGCGATAGCCTTCATATTTGAAATCTGATGTGGAAAAAAGTATCCTAATACCTAGGACTGTGAAAGACTTTTGTTAAGGTATTTTCCTAAAAGCTATACGTGTATACGTCACCTTCATCTTTCTTATATATAAAATTCTGGTAACAAATTTACCGTACTCCTCCAAAAGGGCTTTACTGATTTTCCTTAAATTTTATATGCGGTTTGCTTTACGTATTTTCTCGTGTGGGGTCCGGGATCCTTTGTAGAATAGACCATCTGCCTTCCTGCCAGGCAGCTCGTAAAAGGCGAGCATAGACAGTCACTAACACCGTGACATCCTACTAGGTGGTAGAGTTTCGCAGCGACTCGTCCGGGTTGGTACCACTGCCTTACCTACTCCTGCCACCATAACGTCTAATGCTTGCCGTTGACGTGTTGCGCTTCGATGGGTAAGGTAGCCGGTAAACTTATTTTAGCTCGAGGCCTAACATCCCTGCCTCAGAATAGCAATACACCAGTACCACATTTGGTGTCTCTAGGCAGCGTGAATTTCTTACCATCAGGAAATCCGTCTGCTTGTTCGCCTTCCATTATCATAAAAAAAAGTATCTTCAGTAGGTCTAAGAACCAGCTACTATCGATTTTTGAAACCCCTACGCAGCTAAGTGATAAGGGTGACTCAACTCATTTTTGTACTAAAATCATATTTAAAAAAAGAACAACATCTACCAGGTCAATTAGTACACGTATATACTTGTAATAGACGAGAATGTGTGTGTAGTGATGTATTTTTTCAATCAAACATTATTGTATGTAAACTACCTAGTTGCTATTTTTTTATAATGTTCGTTTATTCAACAAATAAGTATTTCCCAAACTGTTGATAGTTTATTATGACCTTGTTATTTAAAAATAGGTAGGCACTTCTTTAAAAGGTTGTTTCTGTTTATTTAAAAGAAGTTTCCCTTGAACTTAAATAAGTTGTACAAATTGGAGAAACATTATTACGAATCTATTTGTGATATGGAATCGTCGTATTTGTTTACTTTTTATATTATTAATAGTTTGTGTTCATTAGTTCTGAAGTTTAAGACCAGTTAAGTTCACCCCTCCGAACCGGAACACGTCAACGGAAAGCATTGGACGTTATGGCGGCAGGAATAGGTAAGGCGGTGGTACCAATCCGGGCGAGTCGCTGCGAAACTCTACCACTTAGTAGGGTGTCATGGTGCTAGTGACGGTAAGCCTATGCTCGCCTTTTACGAGCGGCCTGGCAGGAAGGCCAATGGTCTATTCTGTAAATTACTGCGAAGTTTAAGTTTACATTATAGTTTGTGAAATAAAATAGTCTGTGTTTTTTATTAAATCAATTCGAGTAGTTATGAATACAAAATATAGGTTTAATGAATTCATTTCTCCTTAATTGACACTACTTCCAATTCAATTATAGTGATTTATATAAGTGAGTTATTTATCTTACGTAGATATTTATATTTTTAGGACTAATTTCAATAAAAAAACAATCTAAATATATATTTTAGATATTGAAATCTGAAAAAAAAATTTCCACACAACGCCGCACATTACGGCACATTTATATCTATTAAAGCAAAGTTACGTTGGAATAAAATTTACATACATGCCATTCCATACATAAACATGTTCATTTTGTTTTATCCAGTATTTCATTAAACAATTTGTGGCAATGGAATTTACATATAAAACAAAAGATCACAATTACAAGCATAAGTTAGGCTTCTGCTCTTTTAATGAACTGGACGATTTGCATTCCAAGTTCAATCCTTTTTCAAGTTGTTTCGATATAAACTTTAAATAATAAACGTCGGCGTGGCATATCTAGTTCACCGCTGTCATTAGTTACATACTGGCTTATAATGCTAGATGAGGCAGGGTAGCCTGGGATAATAATTTAAGAGGTAGAGATACTATCTACAAGACTCGGTGTGCCCAAGAATTCATGTGATCTCCGTAGACGTAGATCCAATCTCAGATAGAGCCTCTAAAAATTATCCTCGCCGTGTTCATTGTCAGCGTGAATATACTGACCTTGTAAAAAGCACTGGTGATAATTATTTATAAGACTTATAAAAATTAACGTCCATGTCTACGATTTATAAGTTTGCTATTTACATAACAATATGTTCGTTGTAAATACTGTCAGTCATTTCTATTTTAGTTTGTTAGTTTTCATGTTTTAAGGGAGCGAAGAAGCAAAGGACTCTCCTGATGTTAATAGACAACGTAAACAACCATCTTCTGTAGATACCATAGATGTGGCTGGTATTTTTAATAAATGTATACGTAATTTTTGATATCCACCATTAAATATATTAAAAAATGTATTAAGCACAAAATTATATTAGAAAGGCTATTATAAAAACTCTGAGTATTTGGAAGACGAACATGCTTGGGAATAGCCGCTTCAATGTCGCACTGCATTTTGTTATGCTTTTTATGTAAGATATACATGATATTATGTAAAATTAGATTGTTTATTTGTATTTTTTCCTACTTTATAACGTTATGATTATTTTGGAAATAAACAAACTTTATGTGTTTATTTTGCCGTATCTTCTCAGTGTTTGACCTTGGTTCCGATCTGGAGGATATCAAGGTGTCGACTCGCACAAGGACCTCTTGTATGATCCACGTGAATAAAGTTTTTTCTGATTGTGATTTACTTTTGCGTCGTTATTTTGTGGCCGAGAGCTTAAATCACTATAACTTCAAGCATATAAAGTTTGTGTTATGTTTTGTAGTATAGAATACCGTAGATATCAGGAGAGCTCCAAATATTAATATTTTCAATACTATGTTAAAGCGTCACTTTCAACGCTCACTGTGATTAATAATTTTATTGCTTCTTCTAAATTCTCATACCTATAATCAAAACAGGCTTCTGCTTTTAGGATGATTTATTTTGTCTAGTATTAGATGCATTTTTTAATTTTTAAGAGTACCATTACACAGTAGTCCGCTATATCTTGTTCCATACTCGAGGGTTACCTGGAAGAGAACGCTGACTTGGCGATAAGGCCGCCTTTGTGTATCTCATAATTTAAGTTTTATTTGATGTATATGTGATTTCTCTGTATTTGGTGCACAATAAAGAGTTATTGTATTGTATAGAATTACAAACGCGTAAACTGATTTGTTGATGGCAAGTGATAGTTTGTAGTCTCCTATTGATAGAAAAGGTGACAATGAACGTATCATTTAGACCGTAGATTGACACTTGTCAATCTACGGTCAGTTTCAAAAAGCTATCTAAGATAGGAGATATGGCTACTCTAGTAGATTGGCTACCAGACTATTATTAAGTAAATAACTGCTGTTATTCAATCAGTCTATCATAGGATACTGCATAAGTACATGGTGTGGTGCTTCTATATCTCATCTAATCGAGGTCGAGACGGCAAAACCCTGACGTAGCCCTTCTTCACTGACATACAACCGTCGATCTTTTTAAAAAACAGAAGGTGTGGACAGTTCGCAAGATCTTTATACTTAAAACAGTGCTAAAGGTCACTGCTAACTTCTCTGTGATTCTGAACTTTTTTAAAAAAGACATAACACGTTAATTTTTAAATTGTTATATAATAAGTTAAATGTACCTACAACAATTTACACGAATGTAACGATATGACAATTGGCCATCCATATTTAGATTTAGTTAAAATTTGATACATGCCAAATGACCTTATAAATTAATTATTATAAAGAAATGATAATTTACATTCCAGTCATACTAAATATATGAAACTTACCTTAGAAACTAAGCTAATAGAGGTTTTTATTTTACTTAAGTCTCTAAAATAAATAGCCAATTAAAAACTATAGAACTTATTTCGTTTTTTAAAGGCGTTATTAACCTTTTTACACTCATGGCCTTTCAAATTTAAGGAATGCGGAAAAAAAGCTAGTTTTATCAAGATGACAAAATTTAATTACTAAGATAAGTTATTAAATTAAATATGATAAACATATAAATAATCATTAAATGACATTGACAAACTTATTTGTTATTGACATACCGAACCGAACCCTTACCCGAACAAGTTACTTCAATACAAACTTGCTAAATTTCCTGTCGATTAAATCAGTAATTTATTGTTTTTGACTGACTTCGAAAGAAGAAGGAGGTTATATGTTAGACTCTTACATTTCTTTATGTACGTTAATCGATTTCTTCGTAATTCTTGAACCGATTTAAAAAAAATATTTTACAGCACACACTTTCAAAATGGGCTCATTGTTACCAAGGTTGGATCTGATATAGGATTCCAGGGATAGGAAAAACTTAACTTACTTAAATCGAAATCAAATTTAGATAAATAAAATAAAAAGAAATGTTTAGAAATGTCTTTACTAAGTAAAACCTTTCAAAAAATAGCGATTCCTCGTGGATTTATTTCAATTGTTATTCTTAATATTTTTGAAAATAGAAATTTACATTTTCAAATTATATGTAAATAAAACTAATACATTTGTTTGTAATGTCAGAATAACTGATATCTACAAAATACATATAAACCTTACCCCACGCTACGTTTTTATAACAACAAAGAATGCAATTTTGTCTATATTATTGTCGTTTGAAGTAATTTTTGAAGCAGTTGGTCTGCTTTCACAGGTAAATGCCTAAGAAGCAATTTAGACTGTCATGTTTCGGTCTGGAGGATAAGGTAGCCGACAGACCTGCACAAAGTCCTAACCCCACGGCAGGAGGACAGCAATTGTAACATCTATGGTGTCTATAGAATATAATTGCCTCTTATTATTACCAGGAAGGACATGTGCTTATTCCACGTATTTTTTTATGATATTGGAAGGCGAACAAGCAGACGGATTTCCTGATGGTAAGAAATCACGCCACCTAGAGACACCAAAGGTGGCAATGGTGCGTCGCCAACCTGATAACGTAATATAAAACAAAGTCGTTTTCTTTAAATTTAAAACTACGAAATGGATTTTGATGCCTTTTTTTAATAAATATAGTGATTTAAGAGGAAGATCTAAATGTATAATAACAAATAAGTTTGTCAATCCGTGCAAATATAGGACGGGCTGCTAGTATCACTTAAAAATATTATTTTTCATCCCGGTCGCTCTGCAGTTTTAGTTTAGTTTCAATTGCTTGTAGTTTTAGCAGAAAAAGGAAACATCTTCACGCCCATATCCCCGAAGAGGTAGGCAGAGGCACAACTAGGGCACCTGCGAATAGCCGAAGACACTAAGTCCCACAATGTGATAGGTGACAAGCCTATCGCCAACCGGGCACAATTCCAATCCCGAGCAACATGTTTTTTTTAGAAAATTGGAAAAACCCAATTTTTTTTTGTTGTCCAACCCGGGATTCGAATCCGGGACCTCATGCAGTCAAGTCCAATAACTGAACAAGGCAGAAAAAAGAAAGAACTTAATATTGTAATCACATTAGATTTACAATCCTAATTATATTACGTCGATTTACAACAACGAAAAAAGATAAATCATTGGTTGCGTGAGAGGATTCATTTAGAAAACATTCAGGATGGTCGATTATTCATGATTCATCTCTTACGTAATTATGCTACACAGATTGGGCTACGAATCCTCGCGGGCAATGAAGTTAGTTCAAATTTAAATTCGCTTGCTCACTTTTCTAAGTCGAGCTCTCTTGTTACTGCTTTAATGCCCGATTTCACCAAGAGTTTCTATATTTAGGGGACCTTTTAACGTGTTTTAGGGAACGGTTTTATATTAAAACAGTCCCGTAAGTAACGTTAAAAGGTCCCCTAAAGTATAGGTGCTCTTGGTGAAATCGGGTATAAGTCTTCCTCTCTAGAAAAAGTGAGCTGTTTATATGAAATAAATCATTCAAGTTGCAAAAAATCCAGTAAAGTATCAACTCACCATTTCATTATGAAAAAATAATCATAAAATCTCTTCGTTATTACTCCTTTAATACATTCGCTTTACAATCATACAAAAAATACGTACAGTCGATTACCTTCTGCCTTCGTTTCAGCCACCATAATCTACCGTTAAGAGAACGGGGTGCAAACGATTATCGACGGTTAGCTTTAGACATTGTACATTGACAGCGGTGACTACGTAATCCGAAACGCCTAAAAGAAAGAGACTTAAAAAAAGTGTGTGTGTACTTATGTACACGCGTTAGAAGTTATACTTCTTCGGCGTAATAAGATAAAAATCTTTTTAAAAACTAAAATGTTATCTATAGCTAACCTCATCATGTCGGTTTTTCGTGTCGATGTGCGCGCGCATCGTAAAAATTTACCCTCATCATTTTTTCCTTACGTGCCAAAAGAAGTATAACTTCAATAAAAAAGTTTGATTAATAAGATACCCTGAATTAACTTGTTTAAGCATATAAAATAAGCAATTAGTAGGTAAGTTTCCAATTTATTACTATTATTAAGATTAGATCATGTTTATGTTATACTGGTGATAATTCCTTATTACTTCCTGTATGGTTTAACATGGTGTGGATGTAGATTTGTATGTACGTATTACAGGAAATATGTTAAAATAATGACTTGGACACAAATCGTAGGTAATGTACAATAGTATGGATATATTTCTAGGTTATTACTAAAAATATCCATCAGCCCGCAGAGCTAAGTTGTCCCAGAGTCTTTTTTTCTACATCTTGACCATGTTCTGTGTACAAAACCTTTGCTATTAATGTTTTAGGAACTATTTACATTTCCTGAATTGAATGTAGTTAAGCAGAAAGGACGCAACCCACATGAACACCAAAATTGAGTGAAAGAAAATAAAGAGGTCGTAAAGCTTAAAATACTTTCGTTCAGTAAGATCCTACAGATAAACAAAGCTATGACGTTTGTATAATCATTAGATACTAACCCACATGTATAGCCAGTACATATTATTATAAATATATTTTAAATTTCAAAGTCAATTGTCTCAAAAGTTAGATGTGGATTGGATCCTTTGTGCTTAACTACGTCCAATTTTGCATAAAATTCGTAATTTTGACAAATTTTCGTTAATTAATCGAATAATTATCCAATCGGGACCTGGTACCCAATGAAATAGTTGGACTCGGTTTTCGCAGTTTGACTGCCTTTAATTATTGTAATGTGTTATGTTTACTAATTAAACACCGTCTTTATTTTCTTTTTTGCAGAGGAAGCATGTTTTAACTTAATATACTTTGTACTATTTCTCACTTTCCATCAGGTTCATTGTACCAGACTATCAGCTAATAAAAGCAATAATGGCCAGATTCCGGGAAATGGATTACTTTATTAAGTTTAAATTAATTTAACAGTATGTTGTGTATTTTAAACAAGAAGAATTCACATAGAATTGGACACAAAGAATAACTGTTTTGTTGAATCCAAAGTTCAATGGCAATTGAAACTTAATGGAAAAAAGATTTGTTTTTATCCTGTCTTAATACAAAAGAAGTTTTAATAGCTAGTTCAGAAATAATAAAATTTGTATTCGTGGTGATGCGCTAAACAAGTTTTTCCTAAATGCTAATACATCTTATAAAAGACTAGGGCTTCGCCCCGGCTTTTGCACGGTTATTAAATATATAATATATATAAACCTTCCTCTTCAATCATTTCATCTCTTAAAAAAACCGCATCAAAATCCGTAGTGTATTTTTATAGATTTAAGCATACAAAGGGACGTAGGGACAGAGGAAGCGACTTTTATACACTCAACTAATCCGTTGACTCATTAATATTACTCGAAACAAAGAAGTAGAAAAGTCATTCAGCATGACTGCTGCATTTCAAAAAATATAGGACAAGACCTATATAAACTTATACATGCCAAGTTTCGTCAAACTTTCCAAATATAAACAGAGCTAAAAAAATTGGAAGTGTCAATATCTCTATGACCATTGAAGTAGGAAGCGCTAAACACTAACTACGAACATTATACCGGGCGATAAAATAATGTACTGCATAATATTAGCTATCTGTTCTGCCATCAGTGAACATGATATAGAGTCCTTTTCTCAAGACAATTATTGTGCATGTTAATTTCTAACAACTATACATCAATAATAAAGAAGGCACGCCCCTAAACGCGTTACAATGTTCTATGAGAGCACTAATCTTATTGCACGCACCCTTTGTATTTTGTGCATGCGAATCGCCGCTTACATAGCTGCATACTACTACAGTAATTAACTATAAATGTTAGATCTCCTCTGTGGTCTAACGGTTCAGTTGTTGGACTTGACTTCATGAGGTCCCAGGTTCGAATCCCGGGTCGGGCAACAAAGAGAAATTTGGGTTTTTCGAATTTTCTAATAAAAAAATGTTGCTCGGGATTGTATATGTGCCCGGTTGGCGATAGAATTGCCACCTATCACATTGTGGGACTTATGCTAGATTTCACCAAGAGCCCCTATATTTTAGGGGACTTTTAAGGTATTTTAGGGCACTATTTTATATGGAAACAGTCCCATAAGTAACGTTAAAAGGTCCCCTAAAGTATCAGGGCTCTTGGTGAAATCGGGCATTAGTGTCTTCGGCTAGTAGTGGGTGCCCTGGTTGTGCCTCTCTGCCTATCCCTTGGGATATGGGCGTGAAGACATTTTTTTAAATGTTAGATTGTAATGAAACTTCACAATGATCCCAGATTTTATGCTTTACAATAACGAACTGGCAAGAGAATCTGCTCCTAAGTGACAATCAAAGCGTACAGACACCATACATGTTTCTTGTCTCCATGTCTTCTGGCCGGGATCTTACCACGAGAACAAGTCTTCTAGTTACCTTATAGTCCAGTAAAAAGTTAAATGAAACCATGATCTGATCAGTTTTGGTGCAATGAGTAAAAATGTGTTCTTTAATACTTAAATAATGATATTATGAAAGAAATTTTGATTTAAATTAAGGGGAAAGGGCTGAAAAAAATAAAAAAAGTGTTGAAAAATGCCTTTTTTTTAAAATAACTTAATAACGGTAGGAAATAGAAAAAAAGTTTCAAGTAAAAGTTGTAGAGAAAAAAAGTCAACACAAAAAAGTTTCTTTTCATTTTTTTGTTATCTGCTTTAGTTCAGCTGCAAAATATAAAAATTAAATTTGCTTTGTAATTAATTATAAAAACTTACCAGAATTATTACGGCCCTGTACCACGCAGCGCGCGCATCACACAAATATGTAATAACACTTATAATTAATTACACTTTATTTTTAAAACAATTATAATTGGACATACTGGACTATTAGCCTTCATTGTGGAACACGACAAAGGTACGACAGTAGGAATGGGTAAGACGGTAATACCAACACGGGTAAGCTGCAATACAGCTTTCTGACACCCTGGTATAACTCTCTTGATAGATAAATAATTAAATAAATAAATATCCCTGGACAAGTTACACAAATTACACACAAAGTAAGCATATTATATGCTTGTGTTATGGGTGTAAGTCAACGATACTACTACATACAAATACTTAAATAGATACCAGAATAAATTTAATAAACACGCAGACTCGGAAATGCAAACATTTAAATGTTCATCACACAAATGCCTGTCCCCGTCGGGAATCGAACCCGAGCCTCGCGTTTGGTCGGTGTAGTTAGCCACTCGACCAACGAGGCGGTCAAGACTTAATTTTTTCAAATATTTTTTGTCTAATAATTTAAGCAACTCTTAAAAGGCGAGTGTGGCTTAAATAGGCGGTAAAGTGCTGTGCAGTAATTAGCCTGGATAGTTATCCACCGCCTTACCTATTCTTGCCTCTTAATGACTCTGTCATGTTTTAGCCCGAACAATAAGGTGGCCGGTTGACTTGTACGATTAACCTAACATCCCGGCCATAAGACAGCAACACACCTATAACATCTGTGTGTCAAAGGCCTCGATTATCTTTTAACATCATGATACTCATGCACTTGTTGCTGAACTTTCAAATAAAAAAAAATCTAAATTCTTTAATTCATTAGGACAGCGTTTGTTTTTTCGCTACTTGATAAAATATTAAAAATAGCAATAATTAAAGCAATAAGTAATTAAAAAACACACACATTTTTTTATTAGAGAATTGGGAAAAACATGTTTTCTTTTTGTTGCCCGACCCAGGAATCGAACCCGGGACCTCATGCAGCCAAGTCCAACACCTGGACCGCTAGACCACAGAGGACCAAATATTAAAAAATAGCAATAGTTACTGACACATTAGTCACTTTTCAGCAGGGCTGTGAAAACGGCTAAATTGCATAATGCACAACATTAAAATGAGAGCAAATGGCCGCTGAGCTGGCACCCACGAGCGTCATGGCGCGAATAAAATTTACAGTCATAACCGGACGTGATTCTATCTTATGGAACTATAAAGTATTTATACTCTAAAGGTACAAGAGTTAAGAGAGACAATAAATATAATATTTTTTTTATTACTCGAGTAGAATAGCGCTCAAGCAGGTGGCTCTATCATAGTTGAGAGGCAGCCATCGCCTATAGACAACCTAAAAATTAATTTGCGATGGTATGGCAGAAATTTTAAGCAAATTGTCCAAAGTCTATCGGTTTAATTTTAATCAGTAGATAAAGTATTTATTTGATTTAGGGCTTAGAACTTGAAAGTGACATCTGACTAGGTTGTAGAGTCTCGCAGCGACTCCCCGGATTGGTACTAACGCCTTACTTATTCCTGCCGCCATAATGCTAGCGCTTGCCGTTGACCTTCCAGTTTGAAGAGTAAAGTAGCCGGTAAACTTACTTTTGCTTGAGGCCTAACACCCCGGCCTAAGGTTGGCAACGCACCATTAACACCTTTAGTGTCTCGAGGTGGCGTGAATTTCTTACCATCAGAGAGAGCCTGCTTGTTCGCCTTCCAACATCATAAAAAAAAAGAAATATTTAAAATTTCCGAGACAGTAAATAACAATAGTAAAGTAGCCCAGAGTTAGTAGAACTTGAAACCTATCTGCTAAATTAGTCACCACAATGATCCAATTTTAAATTTTCTTAATAGACGGCTGAAGAGGTACGGGTACCAAGATACCAGGTTTTATAAATTTGTACGCATTTAAACAAATAAATTATAATTTGTTATAAATTATTATATTATATTATAAATTATTATATTGCCCAAGATGCTGCCGCTGGGTCCGATTACTCATATGACTCGGAAATAGCGGAAGCATCTGACGGCATTATGATGGAAGAAGTTGAATGGGCGATAAGAAGTATGAAATATGGTAAGGCTGCGGGAGTAGATAGGGTTACAGCTGAGATGATCAAACTTTGTGGTCCTGCCGTCCGGGACTCTTTCTGGGTTCTTTGTAACAAATGTTGGAAGACCGGCAGAGTACTCGAAGACTAGCGACGTGCGGTCATCGTGCCCTTGTATAAAGGCAAGGGTTCACGCATGGACTGCACAAGTTACA